>DF359724.1:0-28292 GCA_000787875.1 Solanum virginianum
GCTCTCCAAAACAATCCAAATGCAAACCAACTCCAACTTATGCTTCGGGATGCTCAAAGTCTACAAATAATTTATAACAACGCCAAATAATTAGGTAAAGACTTCTTGGCGTTAAATTCCAAATTTGTCCTTAATTCTACAAAAAATTCGGCAATATTTCCCCTTAAAAATAGGCTACCTCGAGAATCCATCTTGGCTCAAATCAACCAACAACAACAACAACAACCCACAACATCAATAATCAATTCCAATGCCAATATAACAACAATAACTCTAAGAATCACCATGAAACAATATGCGAAGAATTCAGCCAACATACTACATATATGCATAAAGATGATTTCTATCCATTTCTTCATACTACAATGATCACAATATACTAATTACGCCTCCATACATAATTCTAACACAACATAACACCATAGAACATACATGTACTCATTTGACCCCAATATTCCACATAAACATGTAAATGGTTTCCAAATTCTTACTTCACCCTATAATGACCATATTACACTTAACTAAACATCAATTCATAAATTCCAACACAATACCCACTACACAACACCTACCCACACCACACGGCCTCACCCCTCAACACACCCAATTCACTTCCAAAAATACAACATTACAAAACATATATACACCCACACGGCCAACTTGTGTTCCCACACAACTCATTTCCAACATTCAAATTTTTATGATTTTCTTTTATTTCAACATACTACAACATACATACAACCTTCATAACACATAAAACATCATTAAATCTTACCTTACCACTTCAACTCCTTAAATGGGCTAGGGTTCCAATATTGAGAAAAAAAATATTTTCTTGCTCCAACAACTCCTTCAAGCTACTTAGGAGACTCAATATAGTAGGCTTGTATCATCAAAATAATTTTGGAGTGAAGAGAAATGAATTACCAATTTCCAAGGGCTAGGACGAGAGGTTCTTTGGTTTTCTTAGCTTAGGCTTCTTGAATTTTCTAAGTATAGAAGATAAGAAAAATAAAGTGGTAATCCTACACCCATATATACATACATATAAGAAAGACTAGAAGAAATTTCCACATGTCTTACCTCTTGGCCGACCCCTCTCTAGATTGCTCTCCAACTTTCTCTCATGTTTTCTAGGTTTTTCTAAGGAATTCTCCAAGTGTAGGAAATTGTAAGATGATACAAATCATCTTTTATACATATATCACAAGTCTTGGCCAAGTGTGCATGGCCCACATCACACTTGGTCCAATAAGAAGTTAGCACAACTTCAAATAGGCCCCACCTAATCTTTAAGACCCCAACTTTCAAAAATTCTACTTGGGTCCCAAACTTTCCAATAATGCCACTTTGCTCCCAAATTTTTTCCATAATGCCATTGTGGTCCTAAATTATCCAATAATGTCACTTTGGTCTCAAATTTTTGTAATTGTTCCAATGCACAAAATGCGGGTTCTAACAATATGCTTCAAATTTGGGCAAACAGATAGAATTGAATAAAGGAAAGTTGATAGGTATGAAAAGTCATGATTGTCATGTATTCATTGAAACTTTGCTTTCTATCACTTTTAGCCACCTTTCTGAGAGGATATGGAAGCTAATCATAGAGATAAGTCTTTTCTTTAGAGATTTATGTTTTGAAACTGAAACACCCCTCATGTGATTTAGAATGCCTCATAATTACAATTTCCATATATCTCAAAATCTGTGCATGATTTCAAAAGTGTGACTTCATATTCTCGATTAGGGGGAAAAGTTAGATGGGGGATGGGTATAACCCAGATTTTAGAAGACCTATAATGAAAAATAATTTTTGCTAATTTTATAATTTTCAGTGGCTGTCCGCGCCCAGAGTACAATGCACCTAGGGCATGCCACTATGTTATTTGAAGTTCGTGTTTGGTTCGCATTGTGCCAGGGGTGTGGACCAGTATAATATATTCCTTACTTTTCTTATTTTGCCCAAGGGCATTGGGATCATAGTCCCATGCCCACTTAAACGTGAAATCACCCATACGTAGCTATTTTTTCAAATCTATCACACACAAAATCCTCTCAAAAACTTTTCTAAGACTCTATCAATTCTATCATTCAAATATACAGATCTCAAGCTCCATTTTGGGACTCAAAGACTCATTTGAAGCTCTAAGTTTACTTCAAGTTCACCTCAAGTAATCCAAGGTTTAGGGTATGTGGGTCTTCATCCATGGGTCCTTTCACCCATGGAGCCCAACCTTATCTTTTCATGAAAATTGCATGTTTTCAAGTTGTATTACCTATGAGTATCTTTTATTAAGAAATATAAAGATAAATCATGTTGGAGTTTTATCAAGGATTGATTGATTATGGATGAATTGATTATGGATTAATTGTTTTCACATATGCATGTTTTTAGCTATGAAGCTATGAATTATTATGACTTTTTGTAATGGATTTCAAGGTACCCTACATAAGGGTTTTACTATATGTTGGTGGGTTGAATTTCATTGAGTTTATTCACCTTATTTCATCCATGAATTGCATAATTTTGAACAAGCATCATGAACCCACCATGTGTTTAATAAAATGACATGATAAAAATTCTCAAGTTATTGATGATCTATTACATGATTTATAGGTCAAGTGACTATATGATGATTAAAGGATTTCAATCATGTATTGAATTAATTAAAAATATCTATAATTTTACAAGTATCAAGTTAAGCCCTATTTTAAGAATTTTACCTCTTGTGGACCATTCATGTTAAACAAGGATTCATGTATTATTATTATCTACTCTCATGTTCAAGTTAGGCTCACTATTAGAGTTAAAACATGTTTATGAGTTATTCAAGTCATATTCTTACAAGCTATTCATATTATGATTAAAGTATGATTATTTCAAGTATTCCGTGGGATTACACTTAACAACAATGGATGGGATGTCAGTGTGGACTATCTTCAAGGGTCCATACTCCTTTCCTCAAACCATATACCAACATAGGACTATGACTATTACACTTGCTATTCTAGTAGATCCATCTAGTGCACTTTATAATGAAATCCTTTCCAAAATAGGTCACGCTCCCATAAGGAGGGATACTTCACACGAAATGGGTCACGTTCCCATAAGATAAAGTATAATTTACCTTGACAAGTAGACCACCTCTTTAACGATAAGAGGTAATAATCAAGATTCCAAGTAATAGCTCGCTTGGTCGTACTCATGTCAGTTAACGTATCTTCCCACATATGTATGTATGGTATATTATGCAAGTTGAATGATTAACAAGCATGTCTTATTACAAGCATTGATCATACATGCCAGATTAAGATTATATACACCCATTGCTCATGATTATGCATTTTGAATATATTGGCTTATGTCTTTGTTACATTGCACCCCGCATACTTAGTACATTCAAATGTACTAATGCATACTCTATGCCTACATGATATTACCATGTAGAGACCAAAGCACCTTTTGATCATCATCCTCCACGTGGCTAGCTCAGTAATTCAAAGAAAAGCATTGGTGAGTCCTCAAGTATAAGGACAATATCTAAATTACTCTTGCTATGTTAAGACTTCTTTATGTTAAACACTTATTACTATAAGGGTGAGCCCGAAAAGTGTCTTGGCCCCCGCCCCATTCCAAATTAGAGGAGTTATTGGATACTATACGATGTATGCTATACGATGACCTTAACTCTTTTATTGCTTTAATGAATATCAAAAACTTCTCTTAGTCCCACTTCCCTTTCTATTTGTATCTTGTAATACTTAATTTTGCTTCCACGACCAAGGATGTGTGATTGATATGCTAAGAGGCTTATTTTGGGTACCTTCAGGCTCCCCATTCACCATGTCACGTCTAGGCCCTACGCTTAGGTCATGACAAGCTTGGTATCAGAGCACTAAGTTGTTAATGATCCTCAAAAATTCTAACACATCATGCATCAATTAGAGTCTTACTCATGGTTGTGAAGAGCACCACAACTATGAATGAGAGGCTATGAGGCATTTTAGGAAATATTTCACTTCTTCATGATCTATGTCATACGGTAGAGCTAAGTCCTCTAAGGATTAATACTAATTTCTAACCATTACGTGTCAAAATATGTCTCAAGCTATTAAGAATAATAGACAGGACGGTAACCATCTCTCCCTTAAGGATCAACTTCCCAACGGTGACATATCAAATACGGAGGTTCGCAATGCACTATGGCTATTGGCCAAGGATGTAACCACTCAACTCAACCAAAAAATAGGTGCCCCTAAGACTTCGAAGAATAAGAGGGTGGAAAGAAAGGCTAAGAGAGCCCAAGTTGAAGGTACTTCATCTTCTACTAGCCTACCGGTGCCCAAGTACAAAAAGAAAAGAATCCCTTTTGCCACTTGTCAAGGGTATGGCAAGAAGCATCAAGAAAGGTGTTTGGTAGGCACCGAAAGTTACTTCAAGTGTAGCGATGTTAGACATAAGATAAGAGATTTCTCAATAACCTAAAGGAAGGGGAGAAGAAGGGCTCAAATGGAAAGTAAGCTTCCATATGCTAAGCCAAGCGACAATGGTGGAGCAACCCAACCTAACTGCCCAAAATATGGGAGAAAACATAGTGGTACATGTTGAAGGAAAACGGGTGCATGCTTTCGGTGTGACAAGATAGGCCACAAGATTATTGATTGTCCTCATGCTCAAAAAAAGGGTGGAGATGGTCGTCCTCAAGGCCAAGATGCTAATTTGAGTCAATTGGCGCAAGGTGGTGCAAAGGGTATTGATGTACAAGCTTCTCCTATGTGCCACAAGTTTAGAAAGTACAATCCTGGAGATTGTTTGGCTGGTTTGAGCGCAAGTTTTGAGTGTGGCACAAAAGATCACAAGTTGAGACATTATCCATGAGCTATAAGAAATCTTGAGGATGATGATCGACATTCTCAATCGTACCCCTCTGGGGGTCACTAGACTTGGCATGGTGCCTTACTAATATGTAAAAGGTTTTTTGATTATGATGTGTATGCATTGATAGATTCAGGTGACACTCTTTCTTTCGCTACTCCTTTTTATTATCAAAAAGCTTCATGTGTGTCCCAAATTGTTGTGTGTGAACCTTATGAAGTGTCTACCCCCATTGGTGAGTCTATTGTTGCTAAAAGTCTATAAAAATTATCCCATGCTCATATTGCATAAAGTCTTGCCTTGTGATTTTATTGAATTAGATATGGTGGATTTTGATATCATTCTTGGGATGGATTGGTTGCATGCCTATTATGCCTCCATTGATGTAGAACCTGTAAGGTTAAATTTCAATTCCCTATTGAGCCCATCATTGAGTGGGGAAGTCCTGATGTGGTGGTTAAGGGTAGATTCATTTCTTCTCTTAAAGCCAAAAGTTGATTTCTAAGGGTTGCCTTTATCATCTTGTGAGGTTTAGGGAGGTTGGGTCCAAAGTCCTTCCTATTGAGTCGCTTTCGGTGGTCAATGAGTTTTTTTTATCTCTTTCTCGATGAGCTTCCCGATGTTCCTCTTCAAAGGGAAATAAACTTGGGTATAGACCTCCTTCTCGATACACAACCCATTTTCATTCCTCCTTACTGTATGGCCCCGATAGAATTGAAGAAGTTGAAGGATCAATTGAGGAATTTATTGGAGAAGTATTTTATAAAGCCTAGTAAGTCACCTTGGGGTGCACCGGTGTTGTTTGTGAAGAAAAAATATGGTTCCCTTAGAATGTGCACCGACAACTTAATAGGGTTATGATAAAGAACAAGTACCCTCTACCAAGGATTGATGAACTTTTTAATCAACTACAAGGGGTTGATCACTTTTCTAAGATTGATCTTCAATCCGGATACTACCAAGTGAAGGAGAGGGAATGTGATATTCCCAAGATAGATTTCCAGACTAGGTATGGGCACTTTGAATTTGTGGTTATGTGTTTTAGGTTGGGTAATGCACCAGCTATATTTATTAACCTCTTCAATAGGGTCTTTAAACCCTACCTTGAATTGTTTGTGGTGGTCTTTATTGATAATATATTGATTTATTTCGGAGTAAGAAAGAGCATGTGAATCACTTGAGGGTAGTGTTGCAAATCTTGAGGGATAAGTGGTTGTTTGCTAAGTACAAAAAATATGAGTTTTGGTTGAAAAAAGTTTATTTTTTAGGGCATGTGGTGTCAGGTAATAACATTAAGGTGGATCCTAAGAAGACAGAGGTGATAAAGAATTGTCCTAGAGCCTTTACGCTATCGGATATTAGGAGTTTCTTGGGTTTGACAGGTTACTACCGGAGGTTTGTGAATAGGTTCTCTTCTATTGCTTTCTCTATGACAAAGTTGACCCAAAATAAGGCAAAATTCATGTAGACCAATGAATGTGATAGAGTTTTCAAACTTTGAAAGATAAGCTTGTCTTCGCTCCTATCTTGGCTCTACCGGAAGGGTTGGAAGGGTTTGTGATTTATTGTGATGCCTCAAGAATTGGTTTGGGGTGTGTTTTGATGCAAAATGGTAAGGTGATAGCATATGCCTCTATTAAACTTAGGCTGCATGAGCAGAATTATCCCACCCATGATCTTGAATTGGCGGCCTTTGTGTTTGCTTTGAAAATTCAGCATCAGTATTTGTATGGGGTTCATGTTGTTTTGTTTACCGACCTCAAGAGTCTCTAATATATATTCACACAAAAAGATCTTAAGTTGAGACAAAGAAGGTGGTTAGAGCTCATTAAAGATTATGACATGAGTGTGCATTATTACCCCGACAAAGCTAATGTAGTGGTCGATGCTCAAAGTAGAGTGTCCATAGATAGTCTAGCTCATATTGATGATGGTGGCAAAGAGGTGGCTTGAGAAGTTCACCGGTTAGATAGGTTGGGGGTTAGGTTGGATGAAGTTAAAATTGGTGGTGTAGCGATTATTGATGGTTCTAAATCTTCTTTGATTGAGGAGGTAAAGTCAAAAGAAGAGCTTGACCCCCACCTTGCTAGAGTTGAGAACCTTGGTGAAGGATGGTAAAGTGGAGGTTTTCTCCCAAGGGGGGAGATGCTGCCCTTAGACACCAAAGTAGGTTGTGTGCCTAATGTTGATGACTTAAGGGAGTTCATTTGAAGGAGGCTCCTAATTCATCCTACTCTGTTCACCCCGGTTCCATAAAGATGTACAGAGATTTATTGATGAGATGGTTTTAATTGGACTAGACTTGGTAATGGATGCCATGGAGAAAATGATGTTTATAAAGGAAAAGGTTGAGGAACAAAGATGTAGCATTCGTCAAGGTCTTTTGGAGGAATCAACAAGTTGGAAGTATCACTTGGGAAGCCGAGGTAGATATAAAAAAGTGATATCCATACCTCTTTCACTCTATTAAAGCGTAAAATAACAAATTCAGTCTTATGCATGATTTCAAGTCTTACATTTCAGCCCTCATGTCATTTTGCATGCATTCATGTTCATGGTAATAAGTTTATGGTGATTTTATAAATTAAGTCTTATTTATGAAGCCCTCATGTCATTTTGCATGCATTCATGTTCATGGTAACAAGTTTTTGATAATTTTTGACATTCATGTTGAGGCTTTTTTAAATTGATGTTTAAGTGCATCAGTTGCATTCATGTTAGGCTGAAATCTTCATAATTACTTCTCTTACATATGTTTTTTTGACATTCGGGGATGAATGTTCCCAAGGGGAGATATTGAAACACCTCTCATGTGCTTCAGAATGTCCCATAATCACAATTTTCATATATCTCAAAATTCGTGCATGATTTCAAAAATTTGACTTCATATTTTTGAGCAGGGGCAAAATTGAGTGCGAAATGGGTATAACCCAAATTTTAGAAGACCCGTAGCAAAAAATAATAATGCTAGATATATAGCATAAATATAATAAGATATATAGAATCATTTTAATTAACTAGATTTAAAAGTATTATACAATAGTATACATCTTATATATAGTTAAAAAGTTTAATAAATTCTGTATCCATAAGAAGTCTTGTCCGAAAGCCTTAGGCGAGGTGATAAAGAATTGTCCTAGACCCTTTACTCTATCGAATATTAGGAGTTTCTTGGGTTTGCAGGTTACTACCAGAGGTTTGTGAATAGGTTGAATTGTCCTAGACCCTTTACTCTATTGGATATTAGGAGTTTCTTGGGTTTGGCAGGTTACTACCGGAGGTTTGTGAATAGGTTCTCTTCTATTGCTTTCCCTATGAAAAAGTTGACCCAAAATAAGGCAAAATTCATGTGGACCAATGAATGTGAAAGAGTTAGCATCCGTATTTGTATGGGGTTCATGTTGTTTTGTTTACCGACCTCAAGAGTCTCCAATATATGTTCACACAAAAAGATCTTAACTTGAGACAAAGAAGGTGGTTAGAGCTCATTAAAGATTATGACATGAGTGTGCATTATTACCCCGACAAAGCTAATGTTGTGGCCGATGCTCAAAGTAGAGTGTCCATGGGTAGTCTAGCTCATATTGATGATGGTGGCAAAGTGGTGGCTAGAGAAGTTCACCGGTTGGATAGGTTGGGGGTAGGGTTGGATGAAGTTAAAATTGGTGGTGTAGTGATTATTGATGGTTCTAAATCTTCTTTGATTGAGGAGGTAAAGTCAAAAGAAGATCTTGACCCCCCACCTTGCTAGAGTTGAGAACCTTGGTGAAGGATGGTAAAGTGGAGGTTTTCTCCCAAGGGGGGAGATGGTGCCCTTAGGCACCAAAGTAGGTTGTGTGCCTAATGTTGATGACTTAAGGGAGTTCATTTTGAAGGAGGCTCCTAATTCATCCTACTCTGTTCACCCCGGTTCCATAAAGATATACAGAGATTTATTGATGAGATGGTTTTAATTAGACTAGACTTGGTAATGGATGCCATGGAGAAAATGATGTTTATAAAGGAAAAGGTTGAGGAACAAAGATATAGCATTCATCAAGGTCCTTTGGAGGAATCAATGAGTTGGAAGTATCACTTGGGAAGCCGAGGCAGATATAAAAAAGTAATATCCATACCTCTTTCACACTATTAAAGCCTAAAATAACAAATTCAGTCTTATCCATGATTTCAAGTCTTACGTTTCAGCCCTAATGTCATTTTGCATGCATTCATGTTCATGGTAATAAGTTTATGGTGATTTTTGACATTCATGTTGAGATTTTTGAAAATAATGTTTAAATACATCAGTTGCATTCATGTCAGGCTGAAATCTTCGTAATTACTTCTCTTACATATGTTTCTTTGACATTCGGGGATGAATGTTCCCAAGGGGAGATATTGAAACACCTCTCATGTGCTTCAAAATGTCCCATAATCACAATTTTTATATATCTCAAAATTCGTGCATGATTTCAAAAATTCGACTTCATATTTTCGAGCAGGGGGCAAAATTGAGTGCGAAATGGGTATAACCCAGATTTAGAATACTCGTAGCAAAAAATAATAATGCTAGATACATAGCATAAATATTATAAGATATATAGAATCATTTTAATTAACTAGATTTAAAAGTATTATATAATAGTATACATCTTATATATAGTTAAAAAGTTTAATAAATTCTGTATCCATAAGTAGTCTTGTCCGAAAGCCTTAGGCGAGGTGATAAAGAATTGTCCTAGACCCTTTACTCTATCGAATATTAGGAGTTTCTTGGGTTTGCAGGTTACTACCAGAGGTTTGTGAATAGGTTCTCTTCTATTGCTTTCCCTATGACAATGTTGACCCAAAATAAGGCAAAATTCATGTGGACCAATGAATGTGAAAGAGTTTTCAAACTTTGAAAGATAAGCTTGTCTTCGCTCCTATCTTGGCTCTACCGGAAGGGTTGGAAGGGTTTATGATTTATTGTGATGCCTCAAGAATTGGTTTAGGGTGTGTTTTGATGCAAAATGGTAAGGTGATAGCATATGCCTCTAGGAAACTTAGGGTGCATGAGCGGAATTATCCCACCCATGATCTTGAATTGGCGGCCGTTGTGTTTGCTTTGAAAATTCTGAATCAGTATTTGTATGGGGTTCATGTTGTTTTGTTTATCAACCTCAAGAGTCTCCAATATATGTTCACACAGAAAGATCTTAACTTGAGACAAAGAAGGTTGTGAGAGCTCATTAAAGATATGAGACAAAGAAGCCTTAGGCAAAAAGATAGCTTAAAAGTAACAAGGTTCTGAAAGAAAGACATGCCTGAAGGCAACTAAAGCTAGGAAGGTAGGTTAAAATGACTAGTGTTTCTTATCCGAAAGTAAGCAAGACAACAAGGGAAAAATGCACATTATGTGCTGGTAGAATGTAAATGTCGAAATGGCCAAATAGCAATGGATATAAATGATTCCAACTGTTATATAATTAGACAATAAGGGAACTCCATATAAAATGGTAAAATCAGTTATAGGTTCCACAAATATAGGTATGTAATGGAGGATAATAAAAGATATATAACATAAATACAATAAGATATATAGAATCATTTTAATTAACTAGATTATAAAGTATTATATAATAGTATACATCTTATATATAGTTAAAAAGTTTAATAAATTTTGTATCCGTAATCTAAATCACCCATACTTAGCCATTTTTCAACTCTATCACTCACAAAATCCTCTAAAAAAACTCTCTAAGACTCTATCAATTCTCTCATTCAAATCTAAGGATCTCAAGCTTAATTTTGTGACTCAAGGACTCATTTAAAACTCTAAGTCTACTTCAAGTTCACCTCAAGGAATTCAAGATTTAAGGTATGTGGGTCTTCATCCATGGGTCCTTTCACCCATGAAGCCCAACCTTCTCTTTTCATGAAAATTGCATGTTTTGCAAGTTGTATTACCTATGAGTATCTTTTATTATGAAATATGAACATAAATAATTTTAGGGTTTTATCAAGTATTGATTGATTATGCATGAATATATATTTCAAGTTTACTCCATGAATTAATTATGTCTATTGAGACTATGCATGTTTTGAGCTATGAAACTATGAATTATCATGAGCTTTTGTAATGGATTTCAAGGTACACTACATGAGGGTTTTACTACATGTTGGTGGGTTGAATTGCATAGAGTTTATTCACGTTATTTTACTCTTGAATGGCATGATTTTGAACAAGAATCATGAACCCACCATGTGTTTGATAAAACGACATAACAAGAATTCTCAAGTTATTGATGATCTATTACATGATTTACAAGTCAAGTGACTATATGATGATAAGGGCTTTTACGCATGTATTGAATTCATGAAAAGTATCTATGATTTTACAACTATTAAGTTAAGCCCTATTTCAAGATTTTTACCTCTTGTGGGTCACTCATATTAAAACAAGGGTTCCTGTATTATGTTCAAGTTAGGCTCACAATTAGAGGTTAAACATGTTTATGAGCTACTCAAGTCATGTTCTTACAAGATATTCATGTTATGATTAAAGTATAATTATTTCAAATATTCCATGGGATTAGGCTTAGCACCGACGGATGGGATATCGGCGTGGACTATCTTCAAAGGTCCATACTCCTTTCCTCAAACTATGTGCCAACATAGGATTATACTTTACCTTTGCTATTCTAATAGATCCATCTAGTGCACTTTATCATGAAATCCTTTCTGAAATGGGTCATGTTCCCATAAGAAGGGTTACTTCATACGAAATGGGTCATGTTCCCGTAAGAAGGGTTACTTCATAAAAAATAGGTCATATTCCCATAAGGTGAAGTATGGTTTACCTTGGCAAGTAAACCACCTCTTTACCGATGAGGAGTAATAATCAGAATTCCAAGTTGTATTTCGCTTGGTCTTACTCATGTCGATTAAGGTCTTTTCCTATATATATATATATATATATATATATATGATATATTATGCAAGTTGAATGATTTACAAGCATGTCTTATTATAAACATTGATCATGCATGTCATATTGAGGTTATATATATCCATTGCTCATGATTATGGGTTAGCTCGGTACTTTGAAGAAAAATGTTGGTGAGTCCTCAAGTCTGATGACAATATCTAAATTACTCTTGCTATGTTGAGACTTCTTTATCTTGAACACTTGTTATTATGAGGGTGAGGTCGGAAAGTGTCTTGGCCCCTGCTCTGTTCCAAGTTAGAGGTGTTGTTGGATACATTGATGTATTTATGCTATGTGCTTGACTTTTTATTGCTTTTATGAATATCAAGACTTCTCTTAGTCCCGCTTCCCTTTTTATTTTATCTTGTAATGCTTAATTTGCTTCCACAACCAAGGATGTGTGATTAATATACTAAGAGACTTGTTTGGGGTCCCTTCGAGTTTCCCATTCATCGTATCACGTCTAGGTCCTCACCTTGGATCGTGAGAGAAATATTGCTTAAAAGTAGTTTAGACAGGATGGAGGAAAATATTCCTGTTATTACTACAAAGTTGGAGAAGATTTTTTCACCTGGCTTCTTTGATGTGATGGAGCATCTTCCAATTCATCTTGTACAAAAAGTCTGCCTTGGAGGTCCAGTTCAAACAAGGTGGATGTATCCATTTGAAAGGTAATGTTTTTTTATGACTTAAGTACTTAAATATATATAATGAATATATAAACAATAAAATTTATGATTAACACATTTGAATTGGTATGTACAGAAAAATTGGAGGTTGCAAACACACAATTAAACAAAGGGGAAAGATCAAAGGATCAATTGTTCGAGCTCATATTGCAAGAGAAACTGGCGATTTTTATTCTTTTTACTTTGTGGATGAAGTGCCATGCAGGAGAAATAGCCCAATCAGAATGATAAGGTGGGAGTGATCCTATGTTTCCCTCGATTTTAATTTTTAATCAAAGTGGCCGAGGATCTAAAAGGCATAAAAAAGAGGCTTCATGGCCATGTAAAGACAATCGGCTATGACCTATATTCTACTTAACTATCCAAAAATTCAGCCATACTGTCATGACCCAAAAATGGATGTGATGACACTTGTCTTATCCCACCACGACAAATCATTTAAAAACCTAATTATAACGATAAAGTGTGAAAGGATAATACAAATAAAAGTTTAACTGCGGATAATAAGTCAACTCAATAAAAAATCCCCAATACCTGATTGTCATGTGCACAAGCCTAAAATGTGTTACAATAGATTTGAAAGAAAAATACAAATCTCAAATGATATTGTCTCTAAAATAGGACAAAATCATAAATAGGAGTGAGAAGTCCACTGGGATGACAAACAACTACCTCACACAATCTCTATAAGAAGCCTCAGACAAGGAAGAATAGAAGGTATCATGAAGATTCAGGCTTGTAACCTACAAAAATGTAGTAGCAAGGGTGAGTATCAAACACATGGTACCTAAAAAGTGAACTACTAAACACAAAATTAAGTAATATACAATACGGGTACTCCTAACACTCCAACCGAACCTCTATAACTACAACCTGCATAAAAACCAACCCAACCTAACAGTTCATAATTTACATATCGTATAGCTTAGTAATATCACACTAACAATTATAGATCAACAACACAAGAATCAAGTGCATCTATCACAAGTTTCACAAAAGGCACTCACAAGTTCATGAATGATAAATGATGCATGTCTAGCCTAGTGATACACAACCGTTGTCTCTCAGTTTGGGACCCATGGGGGACTTTTAGTCCAAACATCCATCGTGGTGTGCGATAAGAACCTTGTATCATAGTATCCGTTGCACCATGCAACACGTTCCTTGAATATAGTCTCCATCGCAACATGCAACACATCCCTCAAATAATAATATCCCTCGCAGCGTGTGACATATCCCTCGAAATGGTACATCCTTTTTTATTCTTATTCTTTCTCAGTTCACAAAAAACTTGTCATAGAATCAATATGAGGAAATGACCAAAATTTTAATACAATGCACAACTCACAACAACATAGTCTTAATATGACCTCAACACTAATATAATATTTCAAAATTATTCTCAGCACCTCACACAAGGAAGCACAATATTTTATATACTTAACAAAGGTTGAGAAATTCACTTGCCTTAATAATTAGATACTCACTGCGGGACTTGAGCCTTCCCCTTTCATATAGAATCCATAGCACCATGATCTAGTGAAATACATAATCATAATAAGGATTCGAAACTAATAATATCCATATTATTATACATCTAGCGTAGACCCAAAAAGTAACCAATTTCATAGTAAATTCCTAAAATTTCAAGCCTAAGGTTCAGTCTTAATTCGTCAAATAATATAATTCTAATGATTATTCATATAACACAAACCCCTAATGTTAATACAAAAACATATACATTTATATACACATCCACGCCGCTCAAGAAGTAATAATTCAACCAAACAAGAACCAAAAGCACTGGCCAAAAGTTCCTAGATGAAGGAGGGACTTATAATGTTAAAATAATAATTCATTTGAGTACTACTGTTACTGCAAACAATTCACAATTACAGGTTAACAATTTTTTTTTCAAATTGGTAACCACGAAAAAGGCAAAAGAGTATATATATACTAACTGCATCTCTCTTAATTGATCGCAATGTGTAAAAGCTAACATTATAGCCATTGTAAAGAACACACACACACACATATATACATACACACACACATACACACACACACACACACACACACACACACACACACACACACACACACACATATATATATATATATATATATATATACTATCTGCATCTTCCTTGATTCAAGATCATTATGCTTGCCTTTTGACACCCAAGTACTATCTGGAATAATAATATATAAGACCCCGCCTATGAGGGATATGAGAGATGCAGGAAAATAAGCTTTGGAAATTTTTAGAAAAGCTGTCAGTGTTTACGAGAGGGTTTTAATGAGTCATAAGATGGACTACGACTCGTATATAGTTTCATGGAACCTGGTCAGACATGGTAAAATTTGGGACCTTTCAGGAGTTCAATCTATAACTTATCAAATGATCTGTAAAGTCTTCTATAAGTCATAGATCGTGTCATAGAATGAGAATCAGAGAAGGGATCTCTCAAAGTCTATCAGACGAAACCCCTATCTATGACCCATAGAATGGATCGCGATCCGTAAATGAGGTCTCATGGTCTTATCCAGTGATTTTACAGGGAAAGTTCCAACCTTTTCTATTCCTATACCATCTTCATCTACCTTCTCTATGACCCCTCATGCAATTCCAAGCCCCTCTCTCATCAATTCAAGTGCAAATGATTCCAATCGCCTAAGTTCTAGCATAATTTCATAGATGTTTCTACTTTAAATGATCATATCTTTTAGCACATAATAACTTAGTTACTGCGAAACCTACCAAATGAAAGTTCTTTGAATTACCTTTCAACGCAACTGGTTTTACCTTATTTGGAGTTCAAATAAAAAAGTTATACCCATTTTAGGGAAGCACTGTCAGGCTGCCAATTTCTACAACCCACTATATGGGTTGTGGAATGACTTACGGCCCATAAACAAGCTTTTGTGGAATCTATTCAACTAGTTTTAAAATGGGTATTTTAGCCCTTTCCTCATACCCTAAGCCCAATACTATGTTGTTTTGCCTCTAGTATGCCTCATATAAGCTCTTTTCAACCCTAATCCACCTCATTCCAAAAACACTCTAAGTCATAAACTCCTCCCAAGTTCTTCAAGGTCTTCAAAGGAGAGTGCAAGCTAGGGTTTTGGTTTCTTTACCTCCAAATTGGATTTTCTCGTTATTAAGTTGACAAGTTATGTGAGTTTTATTGTTAGAATCTTCTTTCCTACAAATCCAACCATTCTTCTTCTGCACTTGCATGAAATTTATGGATCTTTATGGGTATTTTATAAACTCTTGCATATTATGTTACTACTATACATTCTATGATAGTTTATTTTTGTGCATTATCATGAAGTAAAATATCATGTGAAATTTATGAGTTTATATGAATATTAAGGAAGTTTTAACTAAGTTTTACTTGATAAGATGAGTTTCATATTTCCATGTCCATGTTTTTGGAAGGTGATGTATATTATTATAATGGGTTGATTAAGAATGATTCAAACTAATTATTTTCCATAATATGTCTTGAGATATGATTTCTAAATAATGAGGGTTTTACGATAATATTATTGGGTTGATTTGGATGACTTTAAAATGAGTTGGTTTTACTCTTCTCATGTCTTATACTCTTGAAATGCATGATTTTAAGTACATGTGCATATACCTACCATGTTTAACTAAATTTACATGACAAGGCTTCTTTGTGAATGGATGGTTATTGCTTTAATTTCAAGACAAACATGTTATGATAAATTATGGGCTCCTAAGCATGTAATGAACTCATGAAAAGTTCTTATGATTTGTAAGTAAAGTATTGAGCCCTTATAAATTATACTATATATTCTACCCTCTTGTGAGTAATTAATGTCTACGTGAAGGGGTCAAGCATGATAACTATTTTACCCTCATTTACTAACTAAGGCTCACTAGAAATGGTCATGCATACTACAATCTCCACCCTCATATGACATGCAATGCCTACTAGGAGTCAAGTTTATGTAATATTTTTACCCTCTAATAGAAGGTAATATGCCCACATGTAAGGGTCAGTATTTGAATCAGCAACTCATGCCATGCTATCATATTTTTACAAGTTATGCAAATTATAATTAAACTTATGATTATTTTCAAGTATTTTGTGGGACTAGTCTCAGTACCAAAAGAGGCATAAGGTGGGGGCTTGACCTAAGGGGTCCTTATATAAAGTCTTGTTCTCTTAACTATGTGCCATCATTGGTTTATATTATTTTCCTAAATGGGCTTTACTAGTGGATCCAACTAGGTTAGTTTCCCCACTTCGTAGGGTCATTCTTGGTTTACCTTGGTAAGTAGGCCACTCCTTCATTCAGTGTGAATTGAATATTAGGATTCTAAGTATGGTATTGCACCCGTATATTTAATACATTTCAAGTACTAACGCATACTTTTTGCCTGCATGATCTAATCATATAGGAACCGAAGCTCCTTTTCATCCTTCTCCTCCACGCGGTTAATCAGTTTGATAAAGGCTTGCTATTGGTGAGTCCTCCACAATTTACTCTCATGATTTTATTATGACTATTCTATTTTTGAATATTATCTTTAAGGATGAGCCTAGGAGATGTCTTGGCCCCTATTCCATTCGTATTTAGAGGTGTTGTTGGATACATGGGTTGTATGTTATGAGCTTGACTCTTATTATGTCTATGGATTATTGGAGTTTTCCCTTAGTCCCTTACCCTTTTTTTTTGGTGATGAATGTTTGTTATGTTGACAAGTTGAAAGTCCTGTGTCCCTAAATATCCCTATAGTGTGAGTCATACTTACCCTCCCCTTAGATTTATTTGCTGTGATTTATGTGTATCGTCTTCCCTGCAACATGCCCATAACATGACCCCAAAGCCCCATGTCTCTTAGAATTATGTGTTACATATTTATTTTTTTTATGTTTCTGCGAAACCAAGGATGTGCTATGCATGCTTAAGAAGCTTGTTTGGGATCCCTTTGGGTTCCCATTTGTCATGTCACAGGGTCCCTTTGTCTATCTCTTTTTGGCAATTTTTTTTCAAAAAATTTCTAAAAAATTGACGAACAGGGTCCCTATGTCCGTCACATTTCTGGAAAGTTTTTTAAAAACAACCCAGAAAAGCGATGGACAAGGTCCTAATGTCCGTCGCATTTTTGGGAATTTATTTTTAAAAAAACCCAGAAAAGTGATAGACAGGGTCATCTAGTCCATCACCTATATTTATTTTTCAAAAAAATTAATTTTTTTAAATAATTGAGACGCTATCCGTCGTAAATATTAAATAATTTAAAAATTAAATAATGCAATGCCATCCATCGCTTTTTATTTATTTTTTGTTTTTAAATTTTGCGATGCCATCCATAACTTTTTGGAGATGCTATCCATTGCTTTTAGAAAAGAGACGAACAAAAAAGCAACATAACTAATTTCGACGCTTTTGACAAAAAACGTGACGCAGAACTTAGCTTTTTTGCGTCAATTTTTGGCAGTTTTTTAGTAGTTAAGGTGGAACCCTAGGGCTGCTGGAAAGCTGCCAAAAAGTTGGCCAGAAAAAGAGGAATGACCGGTCATCGGTGGTTGGACGAATAAGGGAAGGGGTTGTCAGGTATATTTTATAATTTTGGGGAAGAATGGGGTCAAAATAATTTGACCTTTCTATTTATAGGTTGATCAGGTCGGTCCAAAACTGATGGGCCCAGGTCTTACAAAACCTAGTTTATGGGTCATAGAGGATTTTATGGCCCATAATCATGGTCTTGTTGAATGCCCAAAACCTAATTTTAGGGATTGGGTTTCAAGGACCAGTCCACGAGTCGTAAAATTTGGTACGACTTGTAGAGTTGGTCGTAGAAACCTCCATAGTTAGCCAATAAATAGAAGAATTTACCTGGGGTCCACGAGCCCCATTCATGACCCTTAGTTTTATTTACGGGCTATAAAATTGGCTTGTGGACTGGAGTACACAACTTTTTACTCACGGGAAGTGTTTTACGAGATAGTATATGGGTCGTAGTTTTATATACGGCCTATAGGAAGCCACCTTATGGGAAATATGGCATGATGCATTTGGGAGAGTGTAAGGAAGGAGGGAATAGTTGCTACAAGTGAGGCCAGTCGGGCTATTTTTAGAGGGAGTGTCCGATGTGGGGCAATAAGGCCTAGTCCTCCACCACAGCACCATCAGCGAGGGGTAATCAGAGAGGTGTTGCACCAGTAGGCAGTGGGACAAACTATTTGTATGTGATAGGAAACTGACAAGATAAGGAGGTTGCACCAATTTTTTAATGGGAATGCTTCAAGTCTTTACCTTTTATTACTATGCTTTACTTGATCCGGGTGAAACTTGTTCTTTTGTGACACCATATGTGGCAAGTAGATTTGAGATTCTTCTTGATTGTTTTCTTGAGTGATTTTCTATTTCTACTCCTATTGGCGAGTTCATTCGAACTGATAGAATCTATAGAGATTGTGTGGTGTCCATCTATCATAGGGATACTCTTGTTGATTTGATTAAGTTAGAGATGGTTGATTTCGATGTGATCCTTGGTATGGATTGGTTTTACACCTGCTATGCCTCTATTGATTGCCTAACTTGGATGGTCAAATTCCAATTTCCAAATGAATATGTTATTGAGTGAAAGGGAGATTCTGTTGCACTGAAGGGTAAGTTTATCTCTTACCTTAATGCCCAACGATTGATTTCTAAGGTATGTATCTACCACCTCGTGCGAGTTAAGTTTGATGAAGTTGAGCCCCCTACTCTTGAGTTTGTCCCAATTGTGAGCTAAAACAACCCTCATGTGCTTCGAAATACCCCATAATTATAATGCTCATATCTCTCAAAATCCATGCATAACTTTGAAAATCCAACTTCATATTCTTGGTCAAGGAAAAAAATAGAGTGGGAAATGGGTATAACCCATATTTTAGAAGACCCATAGTGAAAAATAATTTTTGCTAATTTTTAGTTTCCAGTGTCTGTCCTCGCCCAGGCCGTGACGCGCCTGGGGCAGACTAGTGTTGTTTGAACTCCTTGTCGTGCCTGGGGTGTGGACCGATGTACATTTTCCCTTTCATTTCTCATAAGATAAAATACCTTTCTTAGCTAGCCTAACGTGCTATAAACCTACAAGGAACAAGAGCCAGATTGAAGACATTCCTTTCCTTCTTTTATACCCCTCTCTTCTTAGTTGCTCCTCTTTCTAGGGATATAATGGCCGTAGACCACCTTATTATGACTATATTGAAGAATTCTATCACCCAAATACATTGGGGTAATAGCACCATGCAGATTTAAAAGTAAAAACTCCCATACTTAGCCATTTTTCAACTCTATAGCTCACAAAACCCTCACTAAAACCTCTTCAAGACTCTATCAAATCTCTCATTCAAATTCAAGGATTTCAAGCTAAATTTTGGAACTCAAAAACCTATCACAAGCTTCAAGTCTCCTTTATGTTCATCTCAAGGGATTCAAGGTTTAAGGTTTGTGGGACTTCATTCATGGGTCCTTTCACCCATGGAGCCCAACCTTCTCTTTTTATAGAAATTGCATTATTTCAAGTTGCATTACTTATGGGTATCTCTTATTATGAATTTAAAACATAAATTATGTTGGGGGTTTTATCAAGTATTGAATGATTATGTATGAATATCTATTTCAAGCTTATTCTATGAATTGGTTTTGTCTAGTGAGACTAAGGATGATTTGAGATATGAAACTATGAACTATTATGAGCTTTTGTGATTGATTTCAAGATATCCTAAATGAGGATTTTACTACAATATTGGTGGGTTAATTTGCATTAAGTTTACTATCCTTGTTTCACTCTTGAATTGCACGATTTTGAACAAGTATCATGAACCCACCATGTGTTTGATAAAATTACATGACACAAATTCTTAAGTGTTGATAGACTATTACATGATTTACAAGTCAAGTGACTTCATAATGATTAAGGGCTTTCAAGCATATATTAAATTCAGGAAAAGTATTTATTATTTTACAAATATCAAGTTAAGACCTATTTCAAGATTCTTACCTCTTGTGAGCCATTCATGTTAAAGCAAGGTATCATGTATGATAATTATCTATTCTCATGTTCAAGTTATCTACTCTCATGTTCAAGTTTAGCTCACTACAAGAGGTCAAGCATGCTTATGTGCTACTCAAGTAATGTTATCATGTCTCTTATAAGTTATTCATGTTTATGATTAAAGTATGATTATTTCAAGTATTCTATGGAATTTGACTTAGCACCGATTGAAGCTTAAGATGGGGGCTTGACACAAGGGGTCCTTATATAAAGTCTTTAGTCTCTAAACTATGTCCCACCGTAGGATTATGAATATTACCCTCATTGTACTAGTAGATCCATCTAGTTCATGTTATCAAATTTGGTTTACCTTGGCAAGTAGACCATACTTCGCCGGGGGCGTCATATGCCCGGTCACCTAAATCGAGGGGGTATCTTGCCTCAGAGTCCAAGTCATAGTTGGTTGGTCTTCGTTCAGTTAAAGTCTCTTCCCACATATGTATGATATATTATGCAAGTGGAATTTCTTACAAGCATGTTTTATTACAAGCACTAGTCATGCATGCCATATTGAGATGGAATGTCCATTGATTATGATTATGCATTTTGATTATATTAGCTTATGTCCTTGTTTCATTACACCCCACATACTTAATACATTCAAACGTACTAACTTATACTCTATGCCTACATGATTTCACCATGTAGGGACCGAAGCTCCTTTTGATCATCCTCCTGCACGAAGAAAGCTTTGGTAAGTCCTCAACTCCGAGGAAAAATAGCTACTTTACTCATGCTATAATGAGACTTCTCTTCTTATGTTGAACACCTATTATCATGATGGTGATCCAGGGGAGTGTCGTGGCCCCCACTCCATTCTAAAGTAGCGGTGTTGTTGGATACTAAGTTTGCACATGCTTTTGAGCTTGACTATTCTTATAATTCTATGTTTATGAAAGACATCCCTTAGTCCCACTTCCCTTTTTTATACTTGACTCTTGTTGATGTTTATTTTCATTTCTGCAACAAAGGACATGTACAAGATATGCTAAGAGGCTTGTCTGGGATGTCTTCGGACATCCCATTCACAGTGTCACATCTAGGCCCTAGGCTTAGGTCGTGACAAGCTTGGTATCAGAGCCAGGTTGTTAATCATCCTCAGAAATCTAATACATCGCATCAATTAGAGTTTTATACAGGTTGTGAAACGCGCCATAACTATGAATAGGAGGCTATGAGGCATTTTAGGAAATGTTCCACTTCTTCATGATCTATGTCATGCATTAGACGTAAAGATAAGGCTTTTTCCCCTAATGAATACTCTTTAGTATTCTAGATCATGCCGCTACCAAGAAGAAGAGTATGGAGAGCCTGCACACCTGAGGAGCAACCGACCCTTCCTGCTCCTCACGTTCCTCAAGATGGTGGGGTAGCCCATGATGAGTTTTGGGATGCCATCACAATGTTGGCCCGTGCTAGGACAAACCAAATGAACAAAGGGACCTAAACCTCTCATGCTTCTACACTGGCCTCAAGGGTGAAGGATTTCACAGGAATGAACCCTTCCAAAGTTTCATGGGTCCAAGGTGGAGGAAGATCCTCAAGACTTCATAGATGAAGTGTATAAGGTACCATTTATCATGGGGTCAATTCAGAGGAGAAAGCAGAATAAGTAGCCTAGCAACTCAAAGAAGTGGCCCAAATTTGGTTTACTCAATAGAGATTGGAGAGGAGAGATCATGATGCTATTTTTTGGGAGGAGTTCAAAGCCACCTTCCTTAATTAGTTCTTCCCTTTTGAGTTAAGATAGGCTAGGATAATGGAGTTTATAAACCTTAAGCAAGGTTCCAGGAGTGTGAGGGAGTATGCTCTCAAGTTCAACAACCTTTCCAAGTATGCTCCATATTTGGTTGCTAACCCTAGAGCTAGAATGAACAAATTTGTGTCGGGAGTGTCCAACTTGGTTACTGAAGAGTGTCATACCACCATGCTAGTGAGTGATATGGATTTTTCTCAGCACAAGACATATGTTGAACAACTTGAGGGGGAAAATCTTAAAAAGAGGAGAAGTGGGGATTCCAAGAGGGCTCGATTTGAAGGTGATTTCCAAGGTTCTAAGGGTGGCCGATTTCCACAAGCTCACAAGTTCCAGGGCCAAGAGTCTTCCAATGTTCCTAACAAGAGAATTGTTAATAATGAGGTGTCTAACCCAAGATTTCAAGGTGGCAATGGATGACCCATCCTAAGTGCCAAAATTTTAGGAGAAACCATGGTGGTCAGTGTTTGAAAAATTCGAATTCTTGCTTTGGTTGTGGCGAGATGGGTCATAAGGTTATTGATTGTCCTCATGCTCAAAATAAGGGTAAAGATGGTTGTCCTCAAGGCTAAGGTGCTAATGCAGGTGAAAGGGCAAAGGGAGGCCAACAAGTGGGTGCTCTAAGGCAAAATAGGTTCTATGCTCTCCAAGGAAGGCAAGGAGTGGATGATGTGCCCGGTGTTGTTACCGGTACATTAAAGGTTTTTTTTAATTATGATATGTATGTATTGATAGATTCGGGTGCCACTCTTTCTTTTATTATCCTTTTGTTGCCAATAAGCTTCATGTGTGTCTCGAGTTGTTGTGTGAACCTTATGAAGTGTCTACCACCATTGGTGAGTCCATTATTGCTAAAAGAGTCTATAGAGATTGTCCTGTGTTCATATTGCATAAAGTCTTACCTTGAAATTTTTTGTTGAACTTGACATGATAGATTTTGATATTACTCTAAAAGAGTCTATAGAGATTGTCCTGTGTCCGTGTTGCATAAAGTCTTGCTTGGTGATTTTGTTAAACTTAATATGGTTGATTTATATATTATTATTAGGATGGATTAGTTACATGCATATCAATGCTTCCATTGATTATAGGACTCGTAAAGGGATATTCCCAATTTCTTAATAAACCCATCCTTGAATGGGAGAACTGTAATGTGGTGGTCAAGGGTAGATTTATTTCTTGTCTTAAAGCCCAAAAGTTGATTTCTAAGGGTTTCTTATACCATCTTGTGAGGGTTAGGATTGTTGAGTCTAAAGTCCTTCCTATTGAGTCGATTTTGTTGGTCAATGAGTTTCTTGATGTCTTTCCTGATGAGCTTCCCGGTGTTCCTCTCGAAAGGGAATTAGACTTTGGTATAGACCTCCTTCCCGATACACAAACCATTTCCATTCCTCCTTACTGTATGGCCCTAGCCCAGTTGAAGGAGTTGAAGGATCAATTGAGGGATTTGTTGGAGAAGGGTTTCATAAGGCCTAGCAAGTCACTTTGGTGTGCACCAGTATTTTTTGTAAAGAAAATGGATGGTTCCCTTAGAATGTGTATTGATTACCGACAACTTAATAGTGTTATTATAAAGAATAAGTATCCTCTACCAATGATTGATGACCTTTTTGATCAACTACAAGGGCTAGTTACTTTTCTAAGATTAATCTTGGGTCTGATACCACCAAGTGAGAGTGAGGAAGTGTTATATTCCCAAAATAGCTTTTTAGACTAGGAATAGGCATTTTGAATTTGTGGTTATGTCTTTTTGGTTGACTAATGTACCAGCTATATTTATGGATCTCCTAAATAGGGTCTTTAAACCCTATCTTGATATGTTTGTGGTGGTTTTAATTGATGATATATTGATTTATTTTCGGAGTGAGGAAGAGCATGAGAATCACTTGAGGGTGGTGTTGTAAATCTTGAGTGATGAGAGGTTGTTTGCTAAATATGAAAAGTGTGAATTTTGGTTGAAAGAGATTGCATTTCTAGGGCATATGGTGTCGGGAGATGGCCTTAATATGGATCCTAAGACGATAAAGGTGATAAGAAATTAGCCTAGATCCTTGAGTCTGACGGATGTTAGGAATTTCTTGGGTTTGGCGGGTTACTACCGAAGGATTGTGAATAGTTTCCGTTCTATTGCTTCCCCTATGACAAAGTTGACCCAAAAGGAGGCAAAATTTGTTTGGACAGATGAATGTGAATAGAGTTTTCAAACTTTGAAAAATAAGCTTATCTCTGCTCCTATCTTGGCTCTACCGAAAGGGTTAGAAGGTTTCCTGGTTTATGGTGATGCCATAAGGATTGGTTTGGGGTGTGTTTTGATGCAAAATGGAAAGGTGATAGCATATCGCTCTAGGCAACTTAAGGTGCAAGAGTGAAGTTATCCAACTCATGATCTTGAATTGGTAGCAATGGTGTTTGCTTTCAAATTTTGGCATCATTGTTTTTATGGGGTTCGTGTTAATGTGTTTACTAACCACAAGAGTCTCTAGTATGTGTTCACACAAAAGGATCTTATCTTGAGAAGAAAGAGGTGGCTAGAACTCCTTAAGGATTACAAAATGAGCATGCACTATCATTCCGGCAAAGCTAATGTTACGTCTAGCTCATATTGATGTTGGCGTCAAGGAGGTGGCTAGAGAAGTTCACCGGTTGGCAAGGTTGGGGGTTAGGTTAAAAAAGTTGAAAATAGTGGTGTAGTAGTGGTTGATGGTTCTAAATCTTCTTTGATTGAGGAAGTCAAGTCAAGTCAAAACAAGACCTTGACCCCGCCTTGCTTGAGTTAAAGGCCTTGGTGAAGGAGGCTAATGTGGAGGTTTTCTCCCAAGGGGGAGATGGTGCCCTTAGGTACCAAGGTAGGTTATGTGTGCCTAGTGTTGATGTCTTGGAAGAGTTGATTTTGAAGGAGTCCCATAATTCATCGTACTCTATTCACCCAAATTCTACAAAGATGTATAAAGACTTGAGGGAGATGTATTGCTGGGGTGGTATGAAGAGACATATTGCAAAGTTTATAACTGATTGTCACAATATCCAAGAAGTGAAAGCTGAACATCAAAGGCTGGGAGGTCTATCCCAAGACATAGAGATTCCTACTTGGAAGTGGTAAGAAGTCAACATCGATTTTGTGGTTGGGTTGCCTAAGGAGACACTTTGATTCTATTTAGGTTATAGTTGATAGGATGACAAAGTAGATTCACTTTATACCAATCATAACCACCTATGGTGTCGAAGATTATGCCAAGTTGTATATTCATGAGTTGGTTAGATTGAATGGGGTACCCTTGTCTATTATTTTGGATCATGGTGCTCAATTCACTTCTCATTTTTAGAGATCCTTCCAAAAGGTCTTGGTACCAAGGTCAAACTTAGCATGACTTTTCATCCTCAAATGGATGGCCAAGCTGAAAGGACTATCCAAACTCTTGAGGATATGCTTAGAGCTTGTGTTTTGGAGTTTAAGGGTAGTTGGGATAAACATCTTCCACTTATTGAGTTTGCTTATAACAATAGCTACCACTCTAACATTGGTATGGCTCCTTTTGAAGCTTTAAATGGTAGGCATTTTAGATCTCCAGTTGGGTGGTTTGATGCGGCGAAGATGGCCTTGCTAGGTTCAGATTTGGTTATAGAAGCCTTGGAAAAGGTGAGGTTCATAAGGGAGGGGTTGAAGACGACCCAAAGTAGAAAAAAGTCCTACTCCGATGTGAGGAGGAGAGATCTTGAGTTTAATGTTGATGATTGGGTTTACTTTAAAGTCTCACCCATGAAGGGTGTGGTCCGATTTGGCAAGAAAAGGAAATTGTACCCTAGGTTTGTGAGACCTTATAGAATTTTGAGAATGATTGGTAATGTTTCATATGAGTTAGAGTTGCCTAGGAAAATGAATATGGTTCATCCGGTCTTCTATGTATCTATGTTGAGGAAGTGTGTGGGTGACCCAAGTGCTATAGTGACCGTAGATGTTGTGGGTATTATGGAAGATAATTTGACCTGTGAGAAGGTTCCAGAGTAAATATTTAATAGACAAGTGAAGAGGTTGAGAAGCAAAGATGTAGTATCCGTCAAGGATCTTTGGAGGAACCAATAAGTTGAAAGTGCCACATGGGAAGTTAAGGCGGACATGAAAAAGAGATACCCATATCTCTTCCACTCTACTCAAGCCGGAGGTAATGACTTAAGTCCCATCTATGATTTAAAGTCTTAATTTTCAACCCTCATGTCATTTTGCAAGAATTCATGTTTATGGTAGCAAGTTTATGGAGATTTTTTACATTTATGTTGAGACTTTTTGAAAATGATGTTTAAGTGCATTTGTTACATTCATGTCGGGCTGAAATCTTTATAATCTTCTCTTAAGCATGCTTTTGTGACATTCAGGGATGAATGTTCCTAGGGGAGATATTGAAACACCCCTCATGTGCTTCAGAATGCCCCATAATCGTAATTTCTACATATCTCAAAATTCATGAGTGATTTCAAAAATTCGACTTCATATTCTTTATCAGGGGAAAAATTGATGGAAAATGGGTATAACCCGGATTTTAGAAGACCCGTAGCAAAAAATAACTTTTGATTTCCAAGGTTTGTCCGTGCCCAGGCCGCGACGCGCCTGGGGCACGGACTAGTGTTGTTTGAACTCCACGACTGGTCCGCGTCGTGGCTGGGGTGCAGACCAGTGTAAATTTTCCCTTAATTTTCTCATTTTTTCCAAGGGCATTAGGGTAATAGCCCCATGCAAATTTAAATGTGAAATTTCCCATACTTAGCCATTTTTCAACTCCATTGCTCACAAAACCCTCTCTAAAACTTCTTCAAGACTCCATCAAATCTCTCATTCAAATTCAAGGATTTCAAGCTAAATTTTTGAACTCAAGAACCCATCTCAAGTTTCAAGTTCATCTCAAAGGATTCAAGGTTTAAGGTATGTGGGACTTCATCCATGGGTCCTTTCACCCATGGAGCCCAACCTTTTATTTTGTTGGAAATTGCATGATTTCAAGTTGCATTACCTATGGGTATCTCTTATTATAAATTTTGAACATGAATTATGTTGGGGTTTTATCAAGTATTGAATGATTATGCATGAAAATCTATTTCAAGCTTATTCCATGAGTTTGTTTTATCTATTGAGACTATGCATGATTTGAGCTATGAAACTATGAACTATTATGAGATTTTGTGATGGATTTCAAGATACCTTAAATGAGGGTTTACTACTACATAGGTGGGTTGATTTGCATTGAGTTTAATTATTATCTACTCTCATGTTCAAGTAAGGCTCACTGCTAGAGGTCAAGCATGTTTATGAGCTACTCAAGTCATATTATCATGTCCCTTAGAAGTTATTCATGTTATGATTAAAGTATGATTATTTCAAGTATTCCATGGGATTTGACATAGCACCGATTGAGGCTTAAGATGGAGGCTCGAATCAAGGGGTCCTTATATAAAGTCTTTAGTCTCTAAACTAGTCCTTATATAAAGTCTTTAGTCTTTAAACTATGTGCCACCATAGGATTATATATTATGCCCTTGCTATACTTATGGATCTATCTAGGTTCATGTTATCATGATTGCTTGACCTTGGAAAGTAAACCTCACTTCGCTGGGGGGTGTCATTCATGGTCATCTGAACCGAGGGGGTGTCATAGTTTAGAGTCCAAGTTTTAGCTATTTCATCTATGTCGGTTGAGATCTCTTCCTATATATGTATGATATATTATGCAAGTGAAATGTTTTACAAGTATATTTTATTACAAGTATTGATCATGCATGTCATATTGAGATTATATATCTATTGATTATAATTATACATTTTGAATATTATGGCTTATGTCTTTGTTGCATTGCACCACGCATACTTAGTACATTCAAACGTTTTAACACATATTCTATGCCTACATGATTTCACCATGTAAGGACCGGAGCTCCTTTCGATC
>DF359724.1:37058-56951 GCA_000787875.1 Solanum virginianum
GAGGGTGTGTAATGCTAGTATAAAACCATGAAATATAGAGATGAAATCATGCAAGAAAATCCATTGTAAAACTATCAATCAACACCTTACAATACCCTCAAGCAACATATATCAAAGCCCCTCCTTAAATTTTATAATCGATCAAAGATTTATAGCTCACCACATAGTAAAACAGTCGTAATTCATATAGCTTTAACATAGTGTGCAGTGAATTTCATAGTAAGGAAGACCCATTTGTAAATCAACTTTAAACTATGCAATTTGAGTTAAAGGAGACTTGGGTATCATGGGTGAAAGGAACCCATGAAAGAAACCCACATACCTTAGCTTAGAGATGAACTTGGTGAAGATTGAAGATGGAGACTTGAAGCTTGAAGAAGGACCTTGAAGGAAAACCTTAGCTTGGGATGAGGGTTTGGGGCTTGAATTTTGGGAGTGAAATTATGGCTAAGTGTTTGAGTGAGTATTGGGAAATGTTTAGGATGATATGAGGGTGAAATAAGGCTAAGTGTGGGTAAAAACATGTTTGGGAACACTTAGGCCAAAGACTTAAAAGTCTTGGACTGTATTAAGAAAAATAGTCCCCCAAAATAGGTAGAGGTGCATCGCGGAGGCGACGTGAAAACCTCATTGGAAATTGCACCATGGGATTTTTGAATTTGGATACGATTGCTCTAAAATCGAGGTTAGACCCTTTCCCCCCTAACTTTAACCCCCTGAACAAGAATATGAATTCAAATTTTTGAAATAACAAACAAATTTTGAGATATATGAAATTTAAAATTTTGGACATTTTTGAGACATATTTTCGGGCAATTTTGGTGTCGTTTCAATTCTCTGAGGATGGGTATCGTCTATCATCAGTTGAATAAGGTTTTAAGAATAAGTATCACTTTTCGATGATTGATGATTTCTTCAACAAACTTCAGGGTGTCTCTATTCTGCCCAAGATAAACCTCAGATCTGGCTATTATTAGTTGAAGGTGAGATAATGTGACACCCCAAAGACGGCTTTTCAAACTCGATATAGTCATTTCAAATTATTGATGATGTCAATTTGGATGACAAATGCACCTGCAGCCTTTATGGATCTAATGAATAAGGTATTATGACAATATTTAGACATGTTCGTGATCATGTTTAGTGATGATATTTTGGTGTATTCCAGAATGAGAAGGACATGCCAATCACCTCCGAATTGCTTTGCAGATGCTCAAAGACAATGAAGTACCTGCAAAGTTTTCCAAGTGTAAATTTTGGCTTAAATCTATGGTTTTCTTAGGTTTTGTCATTTCTGGAGATGGAATTCGAGTGGACACTCAAAAGACTGAGGCAGTTAAGAACTGGCCAAGACCAACTTCGTCAACTAATACAAGGAGGTTTCTTAGACTGGTTTTCTATTACCAGATGTTTATTGAAGGATTTTTATCCATATCTGCACCCTTGACCAAATTGACTCAGAAGAAGGTCAAGTTTCAATGGTCTGATGAGTGTGAGAGGAGTTTACAAGAGTTGAAGACAAGGTTAACCACTACACCAGTGTTGACCTTGCCTGATGGAATGAATGGATTTGTCATTTGTTGTGATGCTTCAAGAGTGGAATTAGGATGTGTCTTGATGCAGAAGGAAAATGTTATTGCCTATGATTCTAGACAACTTAAGGTGCATGAGAAAAGTTATCCCACTCACTACTTGAAGTTGGCGGCGGCGGTGTTCGCTCTTAAATTATAGCACCACTATTTTTATGGAGCACATGTTGATATATTCACAAACCACAAGAGCCTTCAATACATCTTCACCCAGAAGGACCTTAACTTATGGCAGAGAAGATGGCTTGAGTTACTTAAGGACTATGACACGAGTTTCCTTTACAACCTAGGTAAAGCTAATATAGTTTTTGATGTTCTTAGTAGGTTGTCCATGGGAAGCACCGCCCATATAGAGGAAGAGAAGAGAGAGTTAGCTAAAGAGGTACATAGACTGGTACGATTGGGAGTCCGATTTGGAGCAGTTTTTGTGCATAATCAATCCACATCATCTCTGGTAGTGGAGGTGAAGGAGAAACAAGATCAATATCCAGTCTTACTACAGTTGAAAGAGGATGTGCATAAGCAGAAAGTGATGGCTTTCGCCAAAAAGGGAGATAGAGTATTGAGGTATCAAGGCAGATTGTGTGTTCCTAATGTGGATGGGGTTCGAGAGAAGATTATGGCAGAGGTCGATAGCTCCAGATATTCCATTCACCCAGGGTTTATCAAGATGTACTATGACTTAAGGGAAGTCTATTGGTGGAGTAGAATGAAGAAAAATATTGCTAAGTTTGTTTCCAACTGCCCAAATTGTCAACAAGTTAAAGTTGAGAACCAAAGGCCATGTGGAGTAGCTTAGAACTTTGACATCCCAAAGTGGAAGTGGGATATAATTAATACGAACTTTATTATGAGTATACCGAGATCTCACAGATAGCATGACTTGATTTTGGTGATAGTTGACAGGATGACTAAGTCCGCTCACTTCTTAGCAGTAAAGACGACCAACATGACAAAGGATTATGCCCGACTTTACATAAGAGAGATTGTTAGATTGCATGGAGTTCACTTTTCCATCATTTCAAAGATGATCCCAATTTATTTCCCAGTTTTGGAGATCTTTTTAGAAGGGTTTGGGTATGAAGGTGCTCCTTAGCATAGCTTTCCACCCTCAGATGGATGGCTATGTAGAGCACACAATTCAGACCTTGGAGGATATGTTGAGAGCTTGCGCCATTGACTATAAAGGTAATTGGGACGACCACTTGCCTTTGATAGATTTTGCCTACAACAATAGCTTTCATTCAGAATTCAGATGTGTCACATCTAAAGTCTAGGGCCTAGACGTGACCGGCGAATGGGGAACCCGATGGGACCCCAAACAAGCCTCATAGCATATCATTATATATCCTTGGTCGTGGAAGCAATATAAAACATCATAAGAAACATGAACAGTGGGAAATAGGACTACGGGAGAAAGAGAGAGTGTAATACTTAAACAACATAGAGGAGTCAAAGCTCATACATAAATACCCAATATGTCCAACAAACACCTCTAAATACATAGATAGAGCGGGGGCCAAGACAAAGTAATCAGGCTCACCATCATAGTCAAATAGGACATAAGATAGTGTCTCAATACATAGATAAGAGGGAAACATAAACCAAAGTTGCCCAAATTGGAGGACTTACCAATAAGCTTTGAATAACACCATCTAACCACGTAGAGGAAGAGGAGGATCAACTTGGGCGTCGGTTCCTACATGGTTATATCATTTAGGCAAGAGTATGTGTTAGTATGTTTGAATATACTTTGGAATAGCACCGCCTAGGCACGTGAAGGAGGAAGATCAACTTAGGCCCCGGTTCCTATATGGTGATATCATGTAGGCAAGAGTATGCATTAATGTGTTTGAATGTACTAAGTATGTGGGATGCAACGCAACAAGAGACAAGCTTCATAATTAACATGCATAACGATAGCCAATGGGCATAATATAGCAATATGTCATGTATCTTCAATGCATAAGTAAAACATGCTTAGGTAAATCACGCTCATGTAGAATAACATATGTGAAGATGAGACCAACCTAGATTTCTAAGGTATGAACCCCTTGGTAGGTTGGTGATGTTGTCACCCTAGCACCTAGGTGGAGATAAGTATTAACCCTCATTCTAGGTTAGTGATATTGCGATGGCTATCACCTAGGCGGAGATAAGTATTAACCCTCATTTTAGCTTAGTGATGATGCCGCCCCTTCACCCTGGTGGAGATGAGTTTTAACCCTCATTATAGGTTACCCGGGCTCTTGTCCCCCCGGATCAAGCATGGTCTATGCAACACTTTTTATAGGATTCATCATAAGCTCTAATACAATACCTCATATAGGACTAATCATGTACATAAGCTCATTTCATCATCATAACATCATTGGTATCATATCTTATGCTTTGGACCTTCAATTCCTCAAGAAAAACATAACCGAACATTTTATCAAACACCTTAGGGGTGTGTAATAGGGGTAAAAGAGCATACAATTTGGAGATGAAATCATGCAGGAAAATCAGTGGTAAAACCTTTAATTAACCACCAAGGGTTAAAGGACCAAATGGTTCAACACTGCATACCTTAGATTTTGTAAAGTTCTTGAAGAAGACTTTAATGGTGATTTAAAGCTTGGGTGAGATCCTTGATGAAATCCTGGAGATTGGCCTTGAGTTTGGGACCTGAATTTAGGGATAGAAATGAGTCTAAGTGTTTGAGGAAATATTGGAGAATGTTTGTGAAAATACATTTGGGAAAACTTAGGTCCAACACTTAGAAAAATCTGGGCGAACTAGGAAAAAATAGTACAGGAAAATACACCTCTCTGCGACAGCGGACCCTCATTGGAAATTACACCAAGCAAAATTTTATAATTCAATTTCTTTTCTTTAAATTCGAGGTTAGACCCTTTTCACCCTAATTTGGACCCCCTGAACAAGAATATAAAGTTAGATTTTGAAATTCCAAATGGATTTTTAGATATACGAAAAACAAGATTCCTGGCACTTCCGAGGCATGTTTTCAGGAACTTTTTGGGGTCGTTTCAAGATTGCTTCGTATGAGGCACTTTATGGAAGGAGATGTAGGTCACTGATTGGATAGTTTGAGGTAGGTAAAGCAGAGTTGATTGGACCAACCTTAGTTCATCAAGCTATGGAGAAGGTAAAGATCATTCAAGTAAGGTTGAGGATGACACAGAGTCGACATAAATCCTACACTGATGCTAGAAGGAGAGACTTAGATTTTGAGGTCAATGATTGGGTGTATCTAAAAGTGTCACCCATGAAGGGTGTAATGAGATTTAGAAAGAAAGGGAAGTTGAGTCCAATGTACATTGGCCCTTATCAGATCATAAAAAGGGTGGGCAATGTGGCATATGAGTTTGAGCTGCCATTAGAGTCAGAGTCCATGACCCAATCTTCCACATTTCTATGATGAAGAAATATTTGGGAGATCTACAATTAGATGTGCCTGTTGAGAGTATTAAAGTGAAAGACAACCTAAGTTATGAGGAGGTTCTTGTCCAAATCCTTGATCATCAGGTATCGCTAGTTGAGAACTAAAGAGGTTATATCTGTCAAAGTATTGTGGAAGAACCAATTTGTAAAAGAAGCTACTTTGGAGGCGCAGAAGGACATGAAGGCCAAATATCCTAATTTATTCCTACCTGCTGATGATGAAAGAGTTGATGGTAAGTGTTTTCCTCTAAATTTTTAAATTTTCATTCCTTGAAGTCCACCTTTCATTTTCTATATAATAGGTGATAGAGTTCTAGAGTTCGAGTGAGGATTGATGTGATTTGTTGATTGTTTTGCTTGCTAAATTCCTTGATTTGTTGATTGTACGGGTAAGATAAGATCTGGTTGATCATTAGAGTCCATAGAGAGATTTGTGCCTTGACCTAAATTCCTATCCTTCTCTTCATTCGAGGACGAATGATCCTAAGGGGGAGATAATGTAACACCCCATAATTTTTTCCTATTTGATCTGGTTGAGTATATGCAGGGGGTGGCTGATAAAAAGACTAAGAAAAGAGGCAGAAGTAGGTTACGAGGGAGGTTTACGAGTCGTAGAGAGGTTTACAACTTTTAAAATAGGGTTTCGTATGAAATTCTAGTGTTTCAGACGACATGATTATCTTGCTTACGAGAATGAGTTTACAACTTGTAACTCAAATTACGACTCGTAAGATGAGGTTTTATCTAAAATTCTAGTGAATCCAACTTCAAATTTCCTTGTACACGAGAGGTCACCTATGACTCGTATAATAGGCTGTGACTCATACAAGGAGGTCTTGTATCAACTTCCAGTAACTCAGGATTTTCACACTTCTAGTCTACGAGAGTGATCTATAACTCGTAGATTGCTCTACAAGTCATAGATGGGGTCTCATAGACCCCGTCAGCAGTTTTACTGAGGGATATTTTTGGTCTTTTTTGACTCTTTTTAATTAAAATCCTAGACGTTTTAGGATTGAATAAAGCCTTATAATAAACCCTAAGTACATTCATTACTCATTCTACACCTTGGGTTTTCTCGAGAGCAAAAGGAGAGAAGGAAGAAGCTAGGGTGTAACACCCCACATCTTACAATACTAGTACTACGCAAATGAAACATGATATGACTTTTCAAATTAGCTCCATTTTTTAAAAGTGCTTGAATCTCATGTGCAGTAAACTAGTACTACGCAAATGAAACATGATATGACTTTTCAAATTAGCTCCATTTTTTAAAAGTGCTTGAATCTCAAATTAGAGGGCGATATGTATGTCTAATGCTGAAGAGGGTCAAGTGTAAATAAGTTTTAAGTCAAATTGAGGAGATCCTGACCTTAAACAAGGTGAAGATGTGAGGTGGTTGTAGGACTTAGGAAGCTAGCAGGTGAGTCACCTACTTGCTTAGCTTAAATTTGCTAGCTAAATGGAGATGAGGCCCGACGTCGAATCTATCCAAGTCCGATAATGAATAAAGTCCGTGTTAAGAGTGTAACTTTAGCCCATGTTTTACCATTGTAAATAGAAAATACTTATAGCCCAAGATGAATAATAAAAAGGCCCAAGTACATCACAACCCACTTGACTAATTAGGCCCAAACTAAGTGAAGAGGAATTAGGAAAATGGGCAGCCAAGGCCCATCAACTTTGAGACCCATTTAGGCCCAAGTATGAAAGCCAAGCTGCTGCATCACTAGCTTATTAATATGTGCTAATATATGATCAAAATCTCAAGGTAAATTTGGCCAAACTGACCCTTTAAAAGGGCTAAAAAATAGCCCCTTAAGTCATTTTACTTTGCAATAATTTTTAGCTTTCCTAAACTCTTTTTTTCTCTTTACTTCACTTCACAAGGCAGTCAATACAACCCTCTAGGGTTCTTGAAGGAAACCTGAATCTTGAAATCTAGTTTAAGTAAGTTTACTCATGTGTTTAGTATGGTTTTCTTATGTAAAACAAGAGGATAAGCTGATTATGTATATGCTGAAACTTTTGGATAGCATATGTTCCAACGGTTGTTGTATACTTTTCTTGTTTATTTGGGTGGTAAAACAAGAGGATAAGCTGATTATACCCTTGTTGAAATTGTTGGACAGCATGTGTTCCAAACGTTGTTGTACATTTTCTTTGTTTATTTGGAAGCTTTTCTCTTTTTTGTTGGATTGATTATGAAGGGAGGCTACTATTATTAATGAGTATTGATTCTTTAATGATGTATAAAGGCTACTGCAATATTTTTACAATCCGTAAGAGTGAGTTCTTATGTGATATTGTAATTGTGCTCGTAATAGCTGATTGATTAAGGACTATGGTCTCATGTCCTCCACCTCTTTTGAGGACTGTTTTTGAACTGTTATAAGGCTGATTGAATATGTGTATAGGGTGGGGACTGTTTGGATAAAGTTAGAACAGGTTTGGAATTGCCGACGTTGAAATGTAGTGAAGGGATGTAACATTATGCTGCCTATTTGTATATTGTGTAGAATTGTTATGTTTTGTGCTTTGTGGACTATTATAAGGCTATTATGGCACTAAAATAGGATGCACATGATATGTATATGAGAATGTGTATTAGAAAATACGATTAGGGGAGAAAAGGTTGAAAGAATATGCTCGGATTTGTAATTATTCGTTTGTTGCCCGTGTGTTGTTTTTATGAGATTGGGCTACCAAGATGTATCTATTGGATGCTAATGCTAGTTTTATGACCTAATGTGTTATAGATTAATATTTGGAGGAAGGGAAGGTTATCTTGAGGTAATAGCAAGGTCATACAGCGAGGTATGTGAGTTCACATGTTGTTTCATCTCATACGCATTTCATTATTTGTGTAACTTACTCTTTTCATCATCATATTGTCTTGTATGATTATCTACATGTCACATGCTACATACACAACCCTACAACTCTAATATTATGACCACCAAAAGAATCATCTCAAAGGTAATTGCCGGGGGGTAGCCCAAGGGGTTAAAGGAAAAGCCTAGCCAGGTTCGATCCCGATATAGATTTACCACTGATCAGCTAGTCATTTGTATTACATGTTGTGCACAGATTATATAGTAAAGGTAAAGTAATAAAAATAACATAAAGTACATGATCCCATAGTATAACTAAAGGTGGTCTCTTATCCTACACTAGTACATAATTTCATTTGAGTTGTTACATCATATACAGTATTTTCTGCCTTATATATTCAGCATATTATCTCGTATTGACATCCCTTATAGGGGACCTGCATTTCATGCTGCAGGTACAAGTGCTAGTAGATCTCCCCAGTAGGAGTACATGATATCCAGCTGTGGTTACCAAGCTCCAGGTTGCTTCGGAGCTTTGCGTGTCTAGAGCTCATATTTTTGTGTTGTACAATTAGTCGATGCGGGGCCTGTCCCGACCCTTATCAGATACTTCTTCTTATCTAAAGGTTTTGTATACTATGTAAATTAAAGTGTGGTCATGTCTCCTACTTTAGACAACGTGGCTCCAACGGCCTAGTTATATACATTTCCTGTTGCCTTGTTATTACTATTTACTTTTTTAAAGGCATGTTGAATATAGAAATCCCTTTTACTATATATAGAAAATGCATAGACACAGGTTGGTTCTCCCGAGCCTTATCGGCAATGGGTGCCAGTCTGCCTTAACGGGACTTTGGGTGTGACATAGGGTTTTCACTCAAGAGCAAGCATTGAGTTAAAGATTGATTTCCCTTCATTTCAAGTATGTAAGGCTTACCAAAGTGTGAAATTCTTTTCTTCACATGCCCCATTCCATTATCTTGAGTCAAGATTTGAGAAGAGTTGATGTTTTGAGAAATTTCCACTATGTTAATACTATATCTTTGCATTCATCATAATGGACCTACTTTACTACATGAGATAATTGCTAAATTACATGAACATTGACATAAGATTTAACATGTGTTTCATACTAGAGAGCATGAATCCTAAATCACATGATTTTATAAAATTCTATTCATATCATTAAATATTTGAGTTGATGTAAATTGAAGATTGAGAGTTGAGAAATTTAAACATGATTGAGTATGAAGAGCATGTTGCATTGAGTCATAAATATTGCTACACATGACTATCTTGCTTGTATTACATAATGAGTAAATTAAGTGAGTCTAAATGACCATTTTAGTCTGAGATAAACCTGATGACTTACATTAATTGAATGATTTGATGAATGATTGAGATGAGATACACCCAAGGGGTTGCGTTTTGAGTTGATTGAAGAGTTGAGCATATTTTAGTCTTGGGAAAAGTATCGAGCACCGAGCGAGGAGAGAGTACACTTCTACTTTAACCCACAAAACTACATTGCCAGCATAGGATAGTCACTACAACTAGCCTGGTGACTCGAGTCCCATAATTGGACATTTACCCTAGATCCAAGAGAGAGTTGGTCACCCTTTTCCATGGCAAGTTAAGGGTGGTCGTGGCAACGATGCTAATTCATTGTGCATCACCTAATTAAAGGTGGCGAGAAGAGGATGTCGGTTAAGAGAAACTCCCAAGAACCATTGATTGAGCATGATATTTTAAAATGATTCTATTCATATTAAGCTTACTTTTAAAAGCATGATTTATACTAAAATTGCATAAACTGATTTGAGTATAAGTTGTGGAGTTGAGTGAAAGAGTTGAGCTTTGCTTTTCTTGAGCTATTTTATATACCAATATATTTCATGTACTGATGTCTATTTGGGCCTGTATTATTTTATGATGCAGATACAGGTGATAGAGGACTTCATCCCACACATCATTGATGTCCAGATCAATACACTCCAGAGTTGGTGAGCCCTTTCTCCTACCCGGAGGTTCTCTTTTATTTTATTTTATGAGTTGATTTGGTATCTTTTCTTTCTTTGATTTTGAGGTGTCTAAGGCCTGTCATGATACCATCCTAGACTGTTCAGTAGAGGCTTCATAGACAGTTGAATTTTACTTAAACTATGATATAGTGGAGTTATGCAATTTATTTATTTTCGTGCATATGACATCTTATCAATTAAGTTATTATTCTGCTATAGAGTCGATGTGACAATGAGGCCAAGTGGTTCGCTCGAGTGCTAGTAATAGTCTTTGAATGCCGACCATGCCAAGGGTACCCTTCTGGGCATGACAAAAAGAGCATATAGAGGGGTGAGTCGTATAACTCTTCAAGGAAATACAACAAAATGCAAATAGATAAAGATATGGCCACATTGGACCATCATAATCATCATCCCAGGTTGTATTTTGGGGAGTTTGAACCTATTTTCGAACCTTCTATACGATGAAACCCTATGGACTCATCTCTTGTTGCTAGAATACATCTATTCCCATATACATGGCTCCCTCTTCTTTTGGATTATACATGGCTCCCTCTTCTTCCGGATTATCCTCTAGATCTTCTTTTGGGTCCTTTTCTTGATCTTCTTTTGGGTCCTCCTCTGGAACTTCTTCTACCACTTGAATCAAATCATCCATCCTAGAACTATCTAATTGAACATAGGTGTCATGAGTTCCATATGAGGGAGTACCTCTTCTATGATCCAAGTGACCCACTGTTCATCCACGAAGCCCCTGAGTCCTTCTGTACTGCATCGTGGCTCACAGTGGTGCACCAGGCATAGTATTTTGGTGCTTACTATCGAGGTTGGTTAAAAATGTACATCACTCCTCCTCTCCAATTGGCACGTCCAAATATTTAAGGCATTCCTCAAGGTTCTGGATCCTGTTGTGGGCGTCCACCATGTAGTCCATTTGCAGGGTTTGACGGTATAAGTTCTCAACTACCCAAACTTATAGAAGTAGGTTGTAGCCCCTGAAGAAATCGTGCCCTCTTATGCATGCAGACAGTGATCAAAACACCTCTGCAAGAACCATGTGTACCAAGGAGTAGCCCTGCAGCACAGTAAATAGGTCCACAACTATAGGGAGAATATTGATGTGGATGGAATGGAATCTCATTGGGAAGACTATCATACCCAAAAAGGCCAACAGAAAGATCTTTGGCTGCGTGCTTATCCATTGCCTATGGGTTCAAGCAAATTTCTCACAATATTCATCAAAACTCTCAACGCAACCAAATCTTCTGAGGAGATATTCTAGTTTAACCTTTCCACCTTCCACGTTCCTTAGTGATGAAAAGATGTGTAATCCTAGAAGTCTCAAGAAATTTCTCACACTTATGGGCGATAGAAATACTGGTAACCTTTCGTTGATAGGTAACTATGTGAATTTGCTAAATTCCACCAATGTAGGAGTGATTCCAAATCCTTTCAAATCCAAGAATTCGAAAGTCACTATACTTGGGTTCCAAAATTCCATCAGCAGGGTAAGGAGTATTTTGTTTGCCTGAATTCTCATTAGTTATAACAACCCTTCTAGATGTCTTCTGATTTAGGCTCCATGCACCTCGGGAATATACCGCCACCAATTTTACAGAATATATAGGGTGGAAATGACCATCTTTAATGTCTAAAAGGTTCTGGTTTATGTTCATCTAGAGAAAAAGAAAAGGTATGATAAGTATGTTTATTTCAAATCCATTAGGTATTTTAGTTTGGATCATTCACATTGACTTTTACAAAAATATGTCATTAAGTGTATAACCTTTGACAAAAGGGTAGCTTCCTAATTGCGAAGATGGTGCCTTGGACTGTCTCGTCTAAGGTGTATGCAACATGACCTATTTTCTAGAGTAAGAGTTTTCCCTAAACGCTTAAGAGTGGACTGAAGATTTGCAAGAAGGCACACTAAACTTATTACACCAACTCTAAAGCTAAGGAATCCACTAGAAGATTTGGGGGATGTGAGACACTACCCATGTGAACTATTATGTGTAAGTGTATGGCCAAGGACTCGATAGAAAGTGTGGATGACAATGCAGGAAAAGCAATAACAAATACTATCTTCAAACAAATAAGGAACGCAAAGTTTGATTTGACTTGCGACCTTTCAATCAAAGCAATATATAAGAAAAATAGTTAACTAACAAATAATCGCAAACATCATTATTAAGCTTGGTGTATCAAGGTTAAAACCTAAGCATCCCTAGCAGTGTCGCCACTCTGTCATGCCCCATTTTCGATTCGTAACATCATGTGGCCGTGCTCTGGGGTTTTTTGGAAAAATATGTTTTAGAGTCACCACCAAATTTTAAGGAAAATACAAGGAAACCAATTTAAGAAAATATAAATGTAGACTCTATTTTGATTGGTGAAATTAGTAAAATTATAAGCAAGGATTTTGGTTAATCTACGAAAAAGTGTTAAGCATCCCTCAGAGCCTATCCGAAGATAGTCCTTAAACTTAGCTTAGGGAAAAAGATTAGTGATAAATTATTCATTTATTTTTTTTAAAAAATAGTGATATGAAAATATTGATTAATTTGAGTAAAAAAGAAATAAAATACAAGGTATGTCATACGTACTGTCTGTAATATCCTTGGAAAGCTTTAATAATGATATATTATTATTTTTTTAATGCAATAAAAATGAATAACCAATATAATAAAAAGATAAATTTGAAATGGGTGAGAATTTATATATTAGAGAGATATAGATGTATGTTTAAAATTATATAGAATGAATAAACCTATAGAATTTTATCATAAGCAATTTGTGAAAATATTGGGTATGAAAACTTGTTATTTTATTTACAAAATCAAGATGCAAAATGAAATAAGATAATGGGGTGTGTAGATATATAACAATACATGCAGTTTGAGTAAAAATTAAATAAAAATGGGATTTTGAAGTAAAATAACAACAACAACTACAACAATAACAGCAACAATAACAACATATGTAGTGAAATAAATAACTAAAATAACATAAAATAAAATAAAATAATACAAAAAATGTTAAAATATCACGTAAAACTTGCAATCTTATATGTATATAAAATAAAATATATTTATATATGTTGTCAAAAATATATGGAGCTTATTATTTTATTTATGTGTACTGATAAAATGACAACAACTATATATTGTAGCAAAAATATGGTAAGGCATAAAATTTTATTTTATCTATAAATAAATAACTTTAATAAATTGTCGATGGATATAAAAAAATAAGAATAAAAATATGACCTGTATAAAATGATATGCCAAGTATAGAGTAAACTAAGATACAATATATAGCTTGTGTATGACGTATGCATTTACATACCTTGTATTATTAAACCTGTTAACAAAATTTTTGTAAGACCCACCTAGAAGAGATTAGAGAGATGCAAGAAATAATCTTGGAAATTCTTGTTATTTAGAGGCATCGTGTATTGCTGAATAGAGCACTGTAAGTTTTTACGAAGGAGTTTACGGATCATAAGTTGGAATATGGCCTGTAAAGTGGGTTTGTAGAACCTAGGCAGACATGGTGAAAATTGAGATCTTTCAGGAGTAAAATCTACTACTTATCAGACGACCTGTACAGTCTTCTACGAGTCGTAGACTCTGTCATAGAATGAGAATCCAAGAAAAAGGGCCACTGAAAGTCTATCATATGAAGCCCCATCTACGGCCCGTAAACAGGGCCCACATACTTGTCCGGCCAGTTTTTAAATAGGGGCAAATATGACCTTTCTTATTCTCTAAAGTCTGAAACTATGTAGTTTAGGGTCTCAATGACCCCCTGTTTTAGCCTTATACACCTTCACACCCACACTTCTATTCATTTCTCAAAAACTTTAAGTCTCTAAACTCTCTCAAGGCAATCAAGTGTGTGGACAAGCTAGGGTTTTAGATTATACATCTTCAAATCATACTTCCCTCCTTCAAAATCACACCAAGGTATGTGGGTTTGATTATGGGAACCTTTTTCCCACAAGTCCAATCATTATTCTTCTCCAACTATATAACGTTTATGGATTTTTATGGGTATTGTCACGACCCATCCCCCTGGTCGCGACTAGTGCCCGATTGGGGCACCCAAACACGCATACTAAATCAGAAACCAATTATAACGCCCAACTTGCCTGCCGAAAATTCGGCAGAGTTTCCTTTATATTATTAACTAACCAAATCCTGCAAACAGACTATCCCAGCAAACAAAATATACCAGCAAACATATATATATATGCGGGCCGACAAGGTCACCGCTGCGGTTAAACCGCCCAACCAACACAATATACGTACATAATATACAAACTGACTGACATGTCCTACACTCACAGGAGTCCACAGACCTCTATATAGACAGACTGAATCAAAAGACGGGACAGGGCCCTATCGTACCCTTGAATATATGTATATATACAAATGCTAACTGGAGGAAATAAGTGTACATATACCCAAAAGTTGCTCCGTAGCAAAAGGAGCTATTCAAATGGCGCATCATACCCTTAACTGTACATGAATACAAACTAAGGAAATAAGTATATATACCACATGTTTGCTCTGAAGCAAAGGAGCACTTTAAACTGCATTTCGAGACCCTAAGCTAGCCCGCTAGCCTGTACGTCTGTCCTTGCGGGCATAAAACGCAGCCCCCCCGAAGAGAGGGCGTCAATATGAGGGATGTACCGAGTATGTAAAGTAGAAAGTACACAATATAAGTAAGAGTAATAAACCGAAGGGAGGTACATGAGTTAAACTTATAAGCAAATATTAAAATAACTCTTTAGTTAAAATATTGAACTAAAGCACACCCGAATTATCTCAAGCACTTACTAGAATGTACGGTGTATAGCAATCAATACCAAGGTACAACGGTACGTGACTATCCAATTTATTACATGCTTACTTCCCAATATATATATATCTAAGGGATAACCAAAACAAAAGCACGAAGAGCTGAATACATCCACAAAATATCAAAATGTCTACTTCCAAAATTCAAATTCAAATCACAAACATTTACATTCTTAACATACCTATCATAGGGTATGTGAGTCAGGCATTATGTATCACCGTCCCTGCCTCACATATTATCATATCGAAATAGAATAAGTGAGCCAAGCATTACGTATCGCCGTCCCTGTCTCCCACGCTCAGTATGGGTGAGTCAGGCATTACGTATTGCTCTCCCCGTACACACCTATCCTAATACCGAAGCAGCCAGTGTGAGCTAGGCATTGCGTATCGCCATCCCTATACCCACCCAGCGTACCTCGCAGTGAGCTGAGCGTTACGTCCGTCCCCGAACCCACCGTCAAACAGCCTAACTCCGGAGTAATAGCTAACTGACAACTGAAAAAAATAAAGAAAATAATCGAATGATCTTCTCTAAGATCAATTAAATAGGAAATACTACAAATGAATTTTAAAGAAGAATAACTGAAACTAAACAAGATGAATTGCCTATCGAATACGTAATAGAGTGGTGTACTCTTCTACACCTGTCAATAGGATAAAGTGGGAGCTCTAATATATTTAGCCTCAGAAATATTGAGAGTCAGGTCAATCCTCATTATGTTTCTTCTCCTCTTGCAAGTTCATCTAAGATTATCAAATGAGCCCAGACTGAAGACATTATTAGCCAATCCATAATTTGTTAAATCACCTTAAGATACTGCACAGTAGTATTGGCTGAGACTTCAGTTGAAATTATTAGTAATCATAATTCTGAACCAACTGAGTATCTAGTTAAGGATCCAACCTACAAGCTTATATAAAATAGTGGACATAGGATCTAAAATCATAAAAGACCCAAGAAACAATAATTATTGTACCCACAATACAGTAATAATTATTGTACCCACAATACAGATAATTTAGCACTGTGCTTTCCAAACTGCAGCATATGTTTTCCTTAAAGCTTCCTATCATCTACTATGGAATACTCTCACTAAAGTTGGCTAAGCACTTAAAACTATGGATTCGAAAGATATTAGCTACAAGAGAATGTACTACAGAACTTCACCAGAAAAAGAAAATCTATTACAGATTGCTATTTACCAAAATGGCAAGTATAAAATCTCAAAAAGAAACCCATGGAGTTCATAATTGAAAATAATAAACCTCACCAGGCTTATTAAAAAAAAGAGATAATGTCCATGTTGGTTCCTGTATAAAAGGGGAAAATTCAAATCTAAATACCAGTCCTCCCAGGTCCAAGCATGTGACTTTGACATATCATAAGTTGTCTGTGTGTCTGTGTCATAGTCTCATATTTAAATCCCTTCCTTTTCTGGCCAAATTGCATATATGGAGAAACATTCTAACATAACAACAGAGACATACTATACGCTTAGTGTCCTACACGCAAGCTCCCTTTAAATTGCATCACATGCTTTATAAACTAAATTAATGCAGCTCACCATAAAGGATTGGTCGAAAAGATCTATATTCAGTTGATAGGAACTGTTCCAGAATGAGATGGAAGGGTCTTATGTTAAATAATGCAGCCCAATCAAAAGTCATTTTAACACTCTAACTACAGTTGCAAGCAAGATTAATTACAGTTGATCGGTTAACTTCTTGCAGAATGAACGTGGATCACCAATGCAGATTAAGCAAATGAATTTCAAAGACCACTTATTTGTTCACTGTTCATATTCACAACAACTATGGGAAAGATTATTACAACTGCTTCATCTTTAGGATTTCTTTGTCATGGACTAGAAACATCACCTCATTTGGATAATAATGAGGACCACGGGGAAAACAGAGAGTATGCTCAAGTTACCAGTTATGATCTACACAGAATTTGTTACAAAATCACCTACTCTCTCCAACTTGTAAGCTTCAAGAATGCAAAAGCTGAACTTAATACATATTTACAAAAGGGTTTCAAAGGACAACCATGGGTCTAATTCACAATTGGAGTTCAAGTACCGTTCATTTCGAAGTTCATGATTAATAATAACATGACGAAATATTAAATGCTTTACATACCTTGGCTTCTTCATCAAACTAGCCACTAACGTCAAGCTAACCTGAATTACTCCTTCGGACGTGCAATCTCTACAATAATCACAATAGCCCTCTCAATTAACTACAATCCTTTTCGGTTCTTTAAATCTCAAGTTTAGCCTTAATTTCTTACAAAACTTTTGCCAGCATCTCCCATTAATTTAAGCCATCCCGGGGCTCCATCTTGGCCCCATCTCATCAACAACAACAACAACAATAGTCACACAACAACGAAGAACCATTCCAAGTTTGAAACTTCACTAATTCGCTACCAAATTTCACTTCTAATCAAAACTGAAAATCAGGGGCAGCACACTCATTATATACATACTTAACACACCCAAGCATTTTTACATACTCTTAAAATCCATTTACACCATTCAAACGTTAACCAAAATCTTACAACGTCAAAGCGCTACATTTTATTTTCTTACCAACTGAAAATCTGGACAGCCTACTCTTTACATACACAAATAGCATACCCAATCACTTCTATATACCCCAAGAATCACAACACTCCACTCCAACACCCCTTTACATACACAATTAGCATGCCCAATCACTTCTATATACCCCAAGAATCACAACACAACAGTCCAACACCCAATGTAAACTCCCAACGTTAAGATGCTACAATTTAATACAATTAAAGGCTCAAATTTGACCACAAGCCCATGAGAATATACAAACCATCTCCACTACTTCTTTAATCCCATAAGAACCATTCTTATGTCAATTAAACAAAATTACAAGGTTCTAAAACAAAACCAGTTCCTACACCCAAAATTCCAGAAATTTGAACCCACTCATCCAATTTTACAATCCAACTTAAACAAGCAATTTTCATGGTTTTTCTTCCAATTTAATACCCCCTAATACACTTACAAGCTTTAATTTAACTCAAATATGAAGAAAATTCACTTACCTCAACAAGCCCTTAAGAACTTCAAATCTTCAATATCGAATTTTCAAGTGTTTGCTTGACAATCTAATGCTACTACGTTATTTGGTAGGCCTAATATACTAGGCTTGTAGCATCAAAATAGTCGAAAGATCGAAATTTACGAATTTCTTGGTGAAAAACTGTTCACAGCCGAGAGATGTTCTTGAAGAAGAGCCTAGAATTTTTCTAAGTATGGGACTTGTTCTTTTCTTGTACAATGAAGACCCAATATATACACACATATATAAAAATAAGATAACGCCACCATTAAATAAAAATCTTGGTCCCACTTGCCATTTGTCCCAATCCAAATTTTACAAATATTTTTGGTTCTAGGATCTTTTTGTTGTTATTATTATTGTATTTAACTAAAATATTTTTTTTATTGTGGAAGACATAATTTGACACCAATTTTTCTAAAATTGACATCTAAGTCCCAAGTTTCCGTAACCGCTCCAATGTATAAAATTTTGGGTTCTAACATCCTCCCCCCTTAGGATCATTCGTCCTCGAATGTCATGCTAACCTCATGAGTTCTTAACTATAAGATAGCACCCAACAAAGAATTGTTGAATTACCATACAGTAAAGCTAACACGAAAATGAGTTACCTGAAGATACGGAAAATAGATGAGGGTATTTCTTCTTTTCTTATTTTCCAACTATCACAGCACACCATTTCTCCCAAAAATAACTTAGCTAACACACCACACAGTTAAGCTAAAAATAGAACTACCTACTAAGTTGGCTTCTTTTTTTTCTCTGTAATTTGTTCCTCTTCTAGCTAACATTGTGAGTGCTTCCTTGTTTGAGTCCATTACTTCTAACAACCTCTGATTTTCCTCTTGTACTGCTGCGGATAAAGCTTGATTAATACTAGGTGCTTCAGTTGTGAGGAGTATATCACTTCCACCATGACTAATAATTTCATTTAATCCAACTAAGAAAATCAATAATCTTTGCTGCTGAAGATGATTTATGTACGATTTTGCTCCAGTACAACCACATGAAGGGGAGGGTACAAGGGCATTAAATTTGTCCCACAAATTTCTCAATCTGTTTGGCATCTGAAGCATACATAATCGTATTTATCAAGTTAATGCTACTGTGCATCTTCTTCTTTCTGAGCGATGGGGGCCTTTCTCAAAGACATTACTGAAAGCAAAGCATAAGGTCAGATAAGGATCATCCTACTAAAAGGGCTCTATCGCACAATCTAAGATAAAAAAAGAGAGTAACATCCTAAGTATCCTATAGCCTCCTATTTATAGATATGGTGCACGACACACCGATAAACAAGAATCTACTGGACACGGTCTGTGGACACTCCGAGAACTAACCGCTCTGATACCACTTCTGTCATGACCCATCCTCCTGGTTGCGACTAGTGCCCGATTGGGGCACCCAAACATGCATACTAAATCGGAAACCAATTATAATGCCCAACTTGCCTACCGAAAATTCGGCAGAGTTTCCTTTGTATTATTAACTAACCAAATCCTACAAATAGACTATCCCAGCGAACAAAATATACCAGCAAACATATATATATACACATATATACGCGGGACCGTTGCGGTTAAACTGCCCAACCAACACAGCATACGTACATAATATATAGACTGACTAACATGTCCACACTCACAGGAGTCCACAGACCTCTATACAGAGAGACTGAATCAAAAGAAGGGAAAGGGCCCTTGTCATACCCTTAACTGTACATGAATACAAACTAAAGAAATAAATATATATACCACGTGTTTGCTTTGAAGCAAAGGGGCACTTCAAACGGCAGTCCGAGACCCTAAGCTGGCTTGCTACCCTGTACGTCTATCCCGGCGGGCATGAAACACAGCCCCCCCGAAGAGAGAGGGTCAGTACGAGGGATTTACCGACTATGTAAAGTAGAACGTACATAATATAGGTAAGAGTAATAAATCGAAGGGAGGTACATGAGTTAAACTTATAAGCAAACATTAAAACAACTCTTTAGTTAAAATATTGAACTAAAGCACACCCGAATTATCTCACC
>DF359723.1:1892-30091 GCA_000787875.1 Solanum virginianum
GATTTTGGGAGAAAAGAAGAGGATTCAAAAAATTAATAAATGATATTGTTGAAATAATTAAGGAAAGAAAATATTTAATGAGTAGAGAAAATATAATTGAGATTTGTATAAACCTATTTCATTGATATTTTGAAATTTTATACGAGTCCTTACATAACCAACAAAAAAGGTAGTGGAATCCTATTAGGAATGAAGTTGTATTTCTTCTACTATAGTAGTGATGGAGGAAATACTTATTAACATTCTGTGTCAAGTCACTCCTCCGTTTCCGTTGCATCTTAAAATTTTGGAAGACATTAATCAGTGAATCGTATTTCAAGAAGAAGCATCTCAGTCATGCCAAAAACCAACCCTGAGGAGTATCAATTCTGGTCTTGTTCTATATTCCTGGTTACGGAGAATATTCCCATGTTTGATTTCACTTCACATTCTAATCCAATAGAGATCGATGATATAATACTCCATTCTAGTTGTGACGAACATTATGTTGAACAGCCTTCCATATTAGTCATATGGAACCTTCCACGCGGCAATCTATACAACTTGCCCATGCTAGATTTCCGTGGGCTAGCTACAACGACATGAGCCTTCCTTTGGATCCATTGGGTTGAATAGAAAGTTGTGCGATTAGCAGTATACATTCACGCAATATATATTACAAGGAATTTTCACAAACAACTATTAATAAGTATCTTAATTATACTCCTTAATTAACTACAACCTGCCTAATTGGCTCCATAGCTATATTTTTATTTGTATAATTAGCTGCTGATATACATATCCCGTTGTATAATTCACAAGCAGCGTACAAACTTGATAAGTAGTTTGGTTGCTATATAATTTGCTGTCAATATACAAATCCAACGAGTGGCCTTAGTAACTCGGATGAAAAATTAGTGGTGAGGAGTAATTGTTTAAAATTATAGCTATGATAAATAATTAAGAAATATATGTTTGCTTAGTCGTGTCATTTAGTCTTATATTACTTATCTACTAAAGGTGTCGTGTGAGTTCTATTGCTACTGCTGCTTCAGTTAAACGACTCTGCAAGCATTATAAACTTTAATTAGTATGAAATACACTGCAAAATAACCTAAACTTTAATTTGTATGAAATACACTGCAAAATGACATAAATTTGTGATACATGCATATTTGATGCCGAAGAGGTAAATAGCATGAGGAAGTTGAGAGACTCAAAAACATTAGTATAAAATACCCTGTAAAATGACTAAATTACATTCTTGTTCTTGACGAGGATAAAACTACTACTAATTTGTTTTTGAATTTAATATTTTCCTTGTCTTTGCTCTATTTTATAGGTAAATCCATTCAAAAATTTATGGGTTGGACCCAATCCAAATTTTAGCCCAAAATAAATTTGGGTGGTCATCACCCAATGCAATTTCTATCTCAACTCATTTTAACATTCTCAATTTCAACACAACCAGCTCGTTTGACACCCCTAGCCAACTTTAAATGAACTAATCAAATGCGTCAAGCTCAAAAAAAGAAAAGGCAAATCAATGAGCTAGCCATTCTAGCTTACTTTTGCACGAATCATGTTTTAATAAACTAATTTTAGTACGTACTTAGTATAATAATTTGAGACCCCTAATAACTTTGATTCGTCGTGACATTAGATCGTAGTGATGAAATGCATGAATTTGGGAAGGAAGATGGTGTTGGTGAACGATGAATGAGTAAAACTCGTTTTCCAAATTTCAAACATATTATATTACTAAGTGCCCTAGCTTGATCATGTGGGTTTATCGACAAAAGAAACCTTTTAATTTTTCCCTTAGACCTCAGAAATCTAACAGCTGATCTCGTACTTCTCAAATCTCACCTCTGTATATGTATGGGCCTTTTTCATTATATTAATTTATCTATATAGCTTGGCTCAATGGTGGTGGGCATGTGGTCTCACGTGAACCTTCTTTCTTCTTCCACATTTTCCCCACAAAAATGAAACAAATCCAACTTTTTCCAAAATAATATATTTATGACCATATTATCCACTTAATATATAAACTAGTGTAAGTTGCATTTTTTAAAATTCAGATTGGATCCACCTTGGATTCATTTTCTTTTTCAAATGTAGGCTATAGATATATAGGTGCAGATGGAATTTTGAGTCATCCATCTTTTAAACTGAAACGTCTCTCAAATGCCTTGGCTTTATGCATGCAAAGTACGGGAGGTCTCGTCAATGCAAGTTTGTTTGTTAGCATATAATGCTTGTCCATTGTATGCCTCACTTTTATCCTACCCTTAGGACAAGTGACCATATATTACGCTGAATTAGTTCTTTCAAATTATGATTTCCATTTAATTTGCGCATGGAGACATGTCGAAAGCTTGGTGGGTGATATATATTAGATGAGGAATATCTTTTCAGAAAGTGAAGTCCGATGAAAATAGGATGTACGCTAACTTTTTCTTACCTCAAAGGTAGAGAAATTGTTTTCAATAATCCCTTGGATCAAGGAAAAACAATCCAAAATTATTCAGAGAAAGAAATAATGAAAGTAAAAGTACAACAAGGTATTCTAAATAGTAACTATAATAAAATAATATAATGACATAAATTGAAGGACAAGAAACTACAAGTGCAATACTAGAATTACTAGTATGAACAGATATCGAGATAACATATAACTATCTACTACCTACTTTGTGTCCTCTACACAACCACCTAGTTACAAACCTAATTCCTATTCTCTGGTTAACTCTTGCTCCCTCTGTCCCGTTTAATGTGACACCATTTCTTTTTTGGTTCGTACCAAAAAAAGTCACCTTACTCTAATTGGAAACAGATTACCTTTAAAATTCTTTTTTTACCCTAATAAAATGATTATCAGTCACAAAAATATCTAAGAATGATTTTAGACCATAAATTTTAAAAGTCTTCATTTTTTTAAACAATATACGAAATCAAAATGTGGGACGGGGAGAGTATTATTTTTCTTCATACATATATATGTTCCTAGTTTAGCACATTTCGCTAAGTTCAATATAGAAAATTCCGTCACCTATCCCCTTCCTCTCTTCTCCTACAACAAACATATATTTAGCCATACGAGGGGTCTTCCCGACCGCCTCACTGGTCAATTAACTTATTAGTAACTTGGTTTTCTAAACTTTTAACAGATTTTCATTTGGTTTTCTTAACCCCAATGCATGTACATTCATTTGTTGCTCAATATTCTTCTAAGGCAAGATGACCTTTTTTCCAAGTGCATGTATATGTGCGCATAAATAAATACGTACAAGGTTTGGAAAACCAAAAGGAATTTTTAAAGGTGGTTGACGGGATAATCATGACGCGCAGATAGTCACTTAAAATGTGTTCTCTACGTGCCATAATAGTTGTCCATTAGTGAATTAGTACGCATATTAAGAAGCCGTAAATGATATAGATAATTTTATCAAAATTACTTTTTGAATATAATAAATATAATGTCTTGAAAAATAATAAGAAAATATTTATAATTAATGATAAAAGTAGATTAAGTAAGTGTAAAATTACCTTTTCATTTCATAAGGTGAATAAGTATTCTTCAACATTTATTTTTAGTACAGTGAACAAATAAAAATTTCATCCCAAATAAGTGTTAACATAGCAAAAAGCACATCCAATGCATTAAGAAATTAATTAACGAATACAATATGTACTTAATTTACTAAATTATTATTTGATAAATGTTTCTTAAAAATTGAATTCTATAAAGGAGATAGAGTATAATCAAGGATTAGTATTAATTTTTGTCTTAAATTTCTAAGGCACCGAGACAATTTTTCTTGCTAAGATGACACTTATTTGGGACGAAGGAGAGTAAGCCACAATCAAGTGCAGACTCAAAAATATAAACAAGAATTGCAGCATCCAAGGCTCCTGTCCGAAATATTCTACCTTTTTATACGCCGATTTGTACAGCTCCAATATATTCATTTCCTTGCCCTGCCATACACCAACCTTTTTATTTCCTGCCATAGAGTGGTCCTCCACTTCACTTAATTAGTTAAGCTATGATGGTCGATTTTCAATTCTGGGCTTTCCTATTTTTCTTATTTGTTACTCTTTCTGCTCTTGCACAGGACTTATTAAGCTGCGAGTCCAAATCTCCGTCTGCTTCTGGCTATCGATGTGACCGTAACGCGCAATTATTACAATGTGGAACTTTTGCAATTCTTCGAACTAATCCATTTTACTATTCTATTTTCAATCTGAGCTCTTATTTGGGTATCAATCGATACGTTCTCGGAGAAGCAAATGGATTTTCTCCAGATACAGAGTTTCTTGCAATTGACCAGCCTTTAATAATTCCATTAGATTGTAAATGCATTGGTGGTTTCTTTGAATCAGAGCTAACGAAAACCACTATTAAAGGTGAGAGCTTCTACAGCATTGCTCAATCTTTGGAAGGTTTGACCACTTGCAAAGCAATTCGGGAGAAGAATCCAAATGTTACTCCTTGGGATCTCTCTGAGAAAATTCTGCTGTCGATTCCATTGAGATGTGCTTGTCCTTCTCCACAAGAAATTAGTCTGCAGACGAAACTTCTGCTCACATACCCCGTGAAGCAAGGCGATACGCTTGCAGCCTTAGCAATCAGTTTCAATACGACTGCTGAAAGAATAATTGATGTCAATCGAAGATCAGAAGGAGCTAGTTTTAGACCTGAAGGACTTTCACCAGCTTCAACTCTTTTGATTCCTCTCGAAGGTGAGTAACAAACATTTAATTAGAGCGACCACACTTAATCATATTATGTCGCCTTACATGTCGGCCTATGTCTGCTCTGATAACATGTAGAATTTGTAACAAGTTTAAGATGTTAGATAGAAAACATTTAGTTACTTAATTGTATTATGTCTCAACAGATAAACCCAAACTTGGATCATTCACAAAACCTCAGCAGCCAAATTTGGGATATCCAGCAGCAAGCATCACGTCATCCAAAATACATAAAAAGAAGTCCAAAATGCGGATGATGAGAGTTTATATTGCTGTTGCTGTAGTTGCCTTTGTGGCAATTGTCGCGCTTGCAGCAGCTTTCTTGTTTTATTTTCTCAAGAGGAAAAGGAATTATTCGATTAAGGCAGGAGATACGGAGCTACAAAAGTTAAGTTTGAGTGTGAGAACTACGAGTGAAAAGAAAGTTTCATTCGACGGGTCTCAGAATGATCTTGATGTCCAGATTATTGATGCCACACCACATAAGCTATTGGTTGAGACCTATACTATTGAAGAGATAAAGAAGGCGACAGAGGAATTTGATTCCTCGAATCTTATCCAGGATTCTGTATTCCATGGCCGGATCAGTGGTAAAAGTTTGGCAATCAAGCAGATGGAGACTAGCAGTATCTCAAAAATAGATTTCGGGCTATTCAACGATGCAATTCATCGTCATCCGAATATCATTATGCTCTTAGGGACGTGTATTACAGAGGGTCCTGATTCATTCTTGGTGTTTGAATACGCGAAAAATGGTTCATTAATGGACTGGCTTCATGGTGGTTTAGCAATGAAAAACCAGTTCATTGCTTCATGTGATTGTTTCTTGACATGGAATCAGAGGCTAAGGATCTGTTTAGATGTAGCTACTGCATTGCAATATATGCACCATATCATGGATCCTGTTTATGTTCACCGTAATATAAAGAGTCGGAACATATTTCTTGATGAAGAGTTCAAGGCTAAAGTTGGTAATTTTGGCATGGCTCGATGCGTTAAAGATGAATTTGCTAAAGGTTATCTGGCACCAGAGTATCTTGAACGAGAAATCCTTGCCCCATGCATTGATATCTTTGCTTTTGGGGTGATTTTGCTTGAGGTGTTATCAGGCCAAACACCTATAAGTAGTGGCAATAGTACTGAAGAAGAAGATGAAGTTGGGCTCTCTGAGAAAATAAAGGTCATTTTGGAGTCGGAGAACACAGATGAGCTAAGGGAATGGATAGACAGCGCATTGGGAGAGAATTATTCATTTGATGCAGTGGTAACATTGGCAAATTTGGCTAGAGCATGTGTGGAGGAAGAGCCGTCATTAAGACCAAATGCTGGTGAAATTGTGGAGAAGTTGTCAAGATTGGTTGAGGAATTACTGGAAGGGGAGGAACAACTCATAATCTCCGAAAGCTCTTGCAAAGCTTTGTTCAAGGCTGAAGCCACCAGTACTGCCATGTGACTCGCGAATTGTAAAGTGACTAGTTTTTCAAGTCTTTAACTTGTTGTAAGGTTTTTATGAGTCATAATTTCTAGATTTCCTATTTACTCGAGCCAAAATAGGAGAAGAGGGTTTCTTTGCTTATTGTTACTGTTACTGTTACTTGTAAATAGGAGTATGTACTTACTATAGCTACTTTTAATATCAATATAGTCGTCTTCTTATGTGGCTACTGTGGTCGATCAATTTTCAATTCATCTCCCAAATATATAAAGGTCATCCTAAAGGTCAAACGAAAGGTATATTACAGATTATAGTAGTGGTGGTATGAACACGAAAAACACAAAATGTGAAGTTTAATGGAGAAAAATAACAAATATATATGTCTAATCTGGCACAAATATACAGGAAGAATGAGTACAGATCAACCAAAAGACTGAAAGAATCAAAACCATGTGACAAGCAAACAACTAGGTCTCTAACACAGTAATCAGAGTTGATTTCTCAATGGTCAATCAACTAAATAGTAATAAATATAATCTCAAAAGTCATTTTCTCAAGAATTAGTTAAGTAACCATTGGAGAGACCAACCCTTCAGTATCACTAGCAACGCATCATGATCTCAAACTCATAAAAATTAAGGAGCCCATCACCATCAATATCATAGCGGCAAATCATTCCTCTGCATTGATCAATAGTTGTCGATTCTCCCAATCTAGAAAGCATTCTATTCAAACTCTCAGGCGTGATGCATCCACATCCTTCCATTTCATACATCCTGAATGCCTCCTTCAACTCGTTCGCCTTCTCTTCTTCACTTCCAGCTTCAATTAATCTCACAAAATCTCCGAAATCCAACAAGCCATCGTTGTCCGAGTCATTAAACTCAAGTACAGCCTTTGCTTCCTCATACGACATGTCTTTGCCGATCAAGTGCACACATTGTTGAAGCTCCTCTGCTGATATTTTTCCATCTCTGTTCTCATCAAAACGGTCAAATAGGCGTTGGTGCTGTTTATATTCTGCCATGAATTTAATCTTATGATCAATCAAGAGAAAAATAAAAATATGTATATTGGTAAATATTAGGAGGCACGAGTAGAATAGGTAAGGAACCACCTTATATATGTAAATTGAGCATGGCAAAATCCGCGTGGCGTGCGTAAGGCAACCGCTGGAAATTGTAAGGGGGATTGTCAGGTGTGTACCGTTGAGTCGGTTTGATAGACGAATTCGGAAGAAACCTAGAAGAAGCTGATTCTACTGTATCAAGTCATGGGAAGGAGACTAGGAAAGCCAGAGGAGGAATAATATTTCAAAATCCAACATATTTATTTGTTTATGAGTTTTTTTTTTTTTCCCCTCTCGAAGCTCTTGACGATAGTGTTTTGGAGCACGTCCTGGAAATAGTCTTTATTGAATTATAAAAACTCGTAAAATTTATCAAAAAGCCCGTCTAGCTCAGTTGGTAGAGCGCAAGGCTCTTAACCTTGTGGTCGTGGGTTCGAGCCCCACGGTGGGCGATTTTTGGTACTTTTTATTTATTATTTATTTAAATTTAAATACCCTTGGCTATAACAATTACAACAGCACAACCCCAAACGCCCACCAAGGCACCAACTCACCTTTAATTCCAAATTAGTTGACATTTTTAAAAGTTGAATTTTAATTGATATTTTAAAATATATTTTTAATTAAATTAATATGAGATAAATTATAATTTATAATATTTTATTCATATTTTTAAACTTGTAATTATAAATTACTATCATAATCAAATTTAATTTAGTTTTTAAAGATAGTCAAGTTAATTCTCAACAAAGAAAATATGTTATTTGTGTGAATTTGACTCATCATGAACGAAAAATATAAATTTTGTGATGTTCATTTAAAATGTAATTCTTTCTATAATTTACCAATAAGAAAAATTCCACTAAAGAAGTGGGAAAGTATAATCGTATTTCTTTTTCAAAATGACTAATTTGATTCCCTTGTGACTAGCTCACAGGACCGCGTCTCCTTAAAATATGGACCCTCTTAGTTGGTCAACTCCCGTCATTCATGCCATCCACGTAAATCCTACATATTTTTAGCATCATGCCCACTTTTTAAATCCTCTTCTTTAGACTTTTCTCTTTTCCCCACAGGACATGGTAATGCTGAGCTTCCTGGGAGTTTCAGCCCGACCATTCATTCGGGCCGCTTCAAGCAAGTGGTTTCGGGCCTACGGGTCAGCTGCTGCAGCTCAATTCGATTGCGACTATGATGACGTAATGGAGGAACAAGCAGGATCAGTTCCACCGAGAGGCGTACAGTGGCTGATCATGGGCGATCCAATGACGCAGAGACACGTGTACGCTCAATGGCTATCCAAACTTCTTGACGTCCCACATATTTCCATGGGCTCTCTCGTTCGTCAACAACTCCACCCTCGTTCCATTCTCCACAATAAGGTATTGTTTTGTTAGTTTGGGGATTAGCTTGAGGTCATTGTCCGGTCTTAAAATGCGGTGTTATATTTTGTTGTTTGAAGATAGCGAGTGCTGTAAATGAGGAAAAGCTTGTTCAAGAAGAAGTTATTTTTGGTTTGTTATCAAAGAGGCTAGAAGAAGGTTATTGCAGGAGTGAAAGCGGGTTCATCTTAGATGGTATTCCTCGTACATTGTTTCAGGCTGTATGTAAACCACTCCCCTGATTGTCTCCTTTTTGTTTTGATTTTCATTTACTAGATCTTTCTCATGAAAATTGGAGTTTTTTTCTCTGATATACATATTTATGCTTTATTGTGCATTCAGGAAATCCTTGACAAAGTTGTGGACATAGATTTAGTTCTGAATCTCAAGTGTTCTGACTGTTACGTATCAAAGAATGATAGAAACAATAATGGAATTTATTCAGCTGAAGATCAACTCCTTAAGAGAGGTAATTCATCGTCTTCAAGGGTCATGGATGGTGCCTGGAGAGAGAAGCAACATGTTCATGATGAACAGGTATCTATCTGATATATTGTAAATTTTACAAGTTTAAGAAAAGCAGTAGCTACAAAAATTTAGAGATTGCCTAGCTAAGATTCGTAAGTCTTAATGTGATTTAGCCCTGTTGCTTGCTCAATTACACATGCAAACTTGCATGCACAATATCTACTCAATTTTTGTTCTCAAAGCAGTTCTGCGCTTAGTAGGATTTTCTACAGCTACTAATACATGTCACTGTTCTGTATATTATTTGAAGATCAAACCCTTAGAAGAATATTATAGGAAGCAGAAAAAGCTCCTTGTTTTTGAAGTAGCAGGAGGGCCTGCAGAAACATGGCAAGGCCTTTTGGCTGCATTGCATCTTCAGCACATGATGAGCGCAGTTGGTTCCACACAGTTGTCTGCAGGATGTTGATTTGATTGTCCTGTGATACTTCTTCTTTTTGCAAGTATACTAGGTGCAGCAATATGAGTGTATCAAAATCAGTTTTGAGAGGGAATATAGAGCTAGTTTTTGTTTCATTCTTGTTTGAGTGTAACCACATTGTAGCAATGAATCTCTAGAAGAAAACGGAGTTTGTTAAATGTTCTTATCGGTTGTTAAATGTTCTTATCTATATATCTATTGAGTGTGGTTTGCTTTGTTAACTTTGTAATAGAATGTCAAATGACTCGAAACCCTTTATGACAACAATTTGGGGCCAGTGAGTTCATATTGGTGAAGTATCTACGAAAACTACTGTACATTATGAAGCAGCAGAATGTATTAAGATTCAACTGCAACAACTCAAAATCAGAAGACGGCCTTTTTCACCATTCAAGTTTATTAAATCATTTATACAGGCATCTAACTCCCTTAACATCTACACGTGAAGATATGTAAACAGGTGCTTCTTATATCCACAAATCATACTCATTGTGATCCCTACCTTCCTTCAGATGCAAAGCAAGAATGATCTTTTAACACCACAACTAGTCAGTTTACTCACTGTTATTCCAAACCTCCCGAAGAAGTTGGTACCTCTGCCTTCCACTACTTTTTGGCATAGAACTCTGTTTAGCTAAAGATTGTGAAGCACCTGTGCCATCAGTAATGATAAAACTCAACGGAGAATCCAATAGCTCAAGCTCCTCATCACTTGTGTATGACTTTTTGAGCACTGAAGATGCACTTCGTGTCAACATAGAATAGCTATAACCATCACCTAACATACCGGCTACTGAAGCTATTGGAGGTGGCATATAAGCCACTGGAGCTGCTGTGCATGGGTAGTTTGTGACAGAATCATCCTCAGCCTCAAAACGTTCCTACCCAAGAAAAATGGGGAAGCAGATACGACTTGTAAGGCTTACTTCATCATGATAAAATGCTTGACATTATACTCCAGCTACAACCGTAGCATCAATTTCCAGCTTGGAAAATAAACAAAGAATATTTTCCAGACAGAGCTGAAACTCTAGCTTGAAAAATGAACAAAGACATAGATGAGCTTACCTCGGAGAGAAGAACTTCAAGTACAGCTTCAGGTATTGGATCACGACAAAACTCATCTGGAACAAATATATTGAGAACCCTTCTTATTAATGATGGACCAAATGCCGGACATACCTGAAGAAACGAACAACACCATATTAAAGAGTGAACAAAAATAAAGAAACGAAGAATAGATCAAGTGGTTGGGGTTGGGAGTTTGACCTCTTTTCTCATTGACCTGCTTAAAAGCATATCCTTTGGAAGCATCATAAGATCACTCAATGCATTAAGGAGGTGGAAAGACTTTGCAGAGGTGTCAAGTTCTTTATTCCCATTCTCTTCATTACCATCTTTTAGTGATTCCCCATCATCAATGTCGAAAAGGTCAGTAAGCCATCTGGACCAATTCCCAATCTGTGATCCACATGAACAAAATTGCATCTCTATCAAAGGATAAATAATAATTTTTCACAAACATTGCCCATGAAATCTACGTAATGTACATTAGAATGTACATGCAGAAAACTAGAGGCTGATGGTACAAATAGAGAAAAAATTAGTTAGGAAAAAATAATAGTAAGTTTGTAGATTGGTAAACAAATCTATAATTGAATGAGGCACGATTGGTTTTGAAAATTCCTTTTTTATTGTTGGATACAGAAGAGAGGAAAAGTGAGGTGGCTGATTTAGTTTTGATAAGTAAGAAGTTAATGAAACATAATTTTTCCAGTCATCAAAGGCTGCTATGTGACAATACTTTTCATAACAACAGGAACATAGCACTCTATCATCATGTCTAAACTCTACTATTTCATTTCACTGGGCAAAATCTAACTGTAATCTTACAGTATTTTTCAGTTGTGCCCCCGCCCCAAAGCTAGCCTGTCCAGCTGGAATAGGAAGAACACCGGCATCACTAATTGGGTCTGATAGAGGATCTGAAGGAATCTCATCAGCAGACTCTCTAAGGATTGCGTTGAACATAGCTACATCCAGTCTAGCTACACATTGTTCCATTATCTGGTTACGAGAAAGACATGCTTAGCAACAAGATAGAAATGGTTTGAAATATCAAGCATATGTTTAACTTAGACTAATAATATTCCCTATAATAATTAGGCAAAATAGACATTGAAGGACAATGTGCCAGCTAGTACCAGTTTAGATAGAAAACGTAAACAACCACACTCATGCCCTCCAGCTCGAACAGGGCAAATCCTTTCACATGCATCTTTGAAGGCTTTCTTCCAAAGCTCTGACGAATAACTTCCACGCTCTTCATTATCTGAACTTGCTGTCCTTCTATATACTTTGCTTATCAAAGAATTCATGCTTCCGCGAATTTCTTTTGCAGCACCAGATTGCATATGTGGAATGAGAATCTGGAAAAATAAAAGGGCAGTCGTATTTATTAATTGGATTGTAGATTCTTCTATTTTAAAGTTGAATTGGACCTGGAAGAGAGACCTGCCACCAAATGGATTCAACGATACGAGAGAATATCCAAGCTTCGGTTCTCTGAAGAGCTCTTGTAAATGTACGAGGGTCCTCCCAATTGCCAAAACTTTCACAAATATCATCCCTAATACCATTGCTGGAGAAACCCTCCCATTTAAGTGGAGAAGATATCTTCTTGCTGTCCTTGGAAACAGCTTTTCCAAGCATAGTTTCAGTAGCATGGGGCAAACACTGCTGCCTATGGAATTTGCTTATTGTTGCTCTCAGCACCACCGAATTTGATAACCAGAAAGTTAATCTGTGATTAGACATAAAATAAGAATAATTTGGGGAAGTGGTAATACTTTCTTGGGCATACAACCTAGCTTCTTTTCATAATAAAAGGCGATGACATTACAGTGCTTGAGTCTTTGAAAAATAGCTAGTTGTTTACTCATGTACTGGATTTAAGACTAAGAGATAACATCACAAGTCTGTAAAGTTTCTTGGAGATGAGTATATGAAAGAATTTCAAAGTACTGTTGTCATTGGTTGCAGCCATGGTTCATATCAAAATATTCCCTCTATTTCAATTTGTTTGTCTGGTTTTGACATGCCACAGAGTTTAAGAAAATAAAGAAGACTTTGGAATCTTGTGGTCTTATACTAAAGATATGTAGAATGTACCAAAATGTCTTTGAATCTTATGGTCTTAAACATGTCACGTGGAAAGTTGAAATTAAAAAATTGTCAAAAGAAAAAAAAAAGGAAAGAGAAATTCATTTTGAAATGAACTAAAAAGGAAAGGAAGACAAACAAATTGAAATAGAGGAGTAATTGTTACTGAACAACTTGTTCCAGTAAAAAAAATATGCAATCATATGTGTGTGGAGATGAATAACACAAAACTCAATGATTGGAAACTAAAAAGTACCTAGGAACATCATTTCCGCATGCCCTTGCAACCAAAATTAATCCAGAGACAGCACTTTTAGCAGCAGATCCCCTTTTCAATATAGAGTCGTCTTTACAAGCATGGAAATAGAACCTCGACAAGCGTCTAGCAGGAGCATGGACCTTGTTTGCGGAACTTCCATGCTCTGCAACTACCGAATAAAGACTAGCTTCAATTGCAGCAGCTTCTCTCAATTCTCCTTCTGCCATCTTTACTCTTTGCTCCAACTTATGGAGTTTACTTTCCAAAAGAAGTGTTGAATGCTCCTTTCGCTCTTTCCTCTCATTTGCTAAACCTTGAGCACTTAACTGTTTATCTTGTGCTAAATGGTGATAGCCTCTGACAGACCCGTTTACCCTATTAGGTTCTGCTGATGACCTAACTGATTTTACATGCTTTAGACTCTCATTATTCAGGATAGTACTCTTTTCTCCATAACTATCCATATCAGTAGAATTTACATCGCTTTCTTCTGAGTCATTCTTCAAAGTATCCTCACTTTCTTGATCTTCGACAATTTCTTGTACCTGTTCATTTTCCTGATAATTCTCTCTAGTATGGACACCAGGTTCTTGCCTCCTCTCTTGATAATTCTCACTATTTTCACCCTCATTTGAACCATTCTTGGTAACAACAGCTCTCGCATCCTCATGCCTATTTCCAACAGGAGTAGAAGCATTCTCAGAGTCAGTAGCATTTGTATCACTTTCTTCCGAGTCATTCTTCATAGCATCCTCACATTGATCCTCTTCAACAATTTCTTGTTCTTGTTCTTGTTCGTTTTCCAGATATTTCTCTCTATTATGGGCACTAGATTCTTGCCTCCTCTCTGGATAATTCTCATTGTTTTCATCCTCATAAGAACCATTCTTGGTAACAACACCTCTCACATTCTCATTCCTATTTCCAACAGGAGTAGAAGAATTCTCAGAGCTGGAGAAATGACTTGCTGATTTCATAAAGCTCTTACTCTCATCTGGGATATTTATAATTGGAAAGCTTTGTTGACCTAGATGACCACTGAACCTCCCTTCTTCAGAACTTTGTGGACTATATATTTCAACACCACTTTCACTGTTACCCGGTATACTTTCCATTTGTTGTACTGGTTCAACATGTTTGGTCATCACATGCGGATTCTGAGAGTTTTCAGTTGGCTCACTCTCACTTGATGTTGAGAATTTATTGCTACCTCTACCACCAATTTTCTTTGAGAGCCAGGCCAGATCAGAAGACAAATCAGTTGAAGAGTGAGATGTACTTCCCTTCGAATCAGATAATGATTTCACCACTTGCTTCTCATCCAAATTTGCAGACTTTGTCTTTGAATGTACGACACGTTCATCTTCATGCTCTCCAGGATTACTTTTCACTCCCTCAGATTCATCCTGCAATGATCAGTAGGTGTCAAGCAACTCGGGATTTTGTATTTTTGTTCACAGCATTGGTAATGCCGTGCATTAACACTAACCATAAATTACATAAAGCACAGGTGCACAAGGAACACATGTATTCAATATGGAGAGGGATATCATGGAGTGACTTCCCATCTCCTATAAAAAGTGTATATCAAATACACACAACTGAAAAAAGTTCCTTGCATCATGCAATTTGGAAGCAACGGAAAGGAAGTATTCGTATCGCATAAGGTGAATTCATTCTGCAGAGTACAAAATTAGATTGAAAAGTAAGCATTCTACCTCTCCTTGTGGTAGTGAACCACAGTTCGATCCATTAGTTGAAGAAGAAACAGCAACTGATGAGTGCGAGGAACCATCATCATCGGTGAATGAGGCAATCTCAGCTTCCTCAGCACATTCTTCACTTGTCAATGTAGAAAGAGATTCAATACCATTACGGTCTATTGACACTTCTCTCCTTAAAACGTCACTTGAGGATGAGGAGCTCACGCGACTCCTCTCAAATGGCTGGATTTTCAGGACAAGAAGGGCCTGTGTGGTGTTCCTATAAGCCCGCGTGCAGTTTATAGGGGCACTTACACTCAAACCCTCCTTAACAACACCATATTCAGCCAAATTGATAATAGCAGTCCCTAATGGTTGACCTTTCACAGTCTTATCACGGCGGGGTTCATACAAGTTGAACTCGATACAATTTTTCTGGTAAGCGTTTCCATCTCCCCCTTTATTAGAAATTTCTTTCAGTAGTGTCACGGGTAGTTTAAAGGACTCATTGAATTCAATTCTTCCATCACCAACACCAGAACCTAAAAATGGGACAACTTGACTAGTAGAGCCAGTCCTATCCCCATGTTCCCATTGGATCACAATAGCGCGAACCGACTTCAAGGACTGCGATGGAGGCCAAGGCTTGATCTCCTGAATATGAATTAGGTAATCAACTTGAACTGAGGGGCCTTTCCTAGTCTTCACCCTCGGTCCCGAAACCATGATTTCCGAGACACAAATGTAAATGGTCTTCAGGGGAATTACTATAACAAAGCCTGCAAATGCTAAAACAAAACTTTGAGACTTGAGCTACAAAAATATTTTAAACGAAATCCAACTTAACTTGTTTATCTTGTCAAAACACATTGATTCTATCTTTTCTAAACTACTGTTAACGCAATAAATGCAAACAAACTTAAACAAAGAAAATCAGTGGAAAAAAAGTAGCAGAGCAGTTGAGTAGAACTTCCAGAATTAATGAGTTCACGTGGTAAGAGTATCAAGCTTAGTACTCCATATCTTTTCATGACATATCATTGTCAGGGAGCACATTTTTCTTTCCGGAAAATCAGAAGTGTGGGTAGAAACCATTAACCAAGTGAAGGAGAAAAAAAAAAAACAAACCAGAATAGTAAAATGAAGCATTACATACACAAAAAGCAAACGAAAAAGAAGAAGAGGGGCTTGAACTCAAAAAATGGAAGATACATACCGAGGAGGCATAGAACATTGGAGTGGCTGCCGACACCGGCCGTGAGCAGTGAGAAGAATGTCTTTTCTAATTGAATAATGGGAAAATAAAGAAATGCAAACGTCGAGTGGTTGAAGCGGATTCTTTTGTTCTAAAAAATCAATCGTGCTTTCCGGTTGTCACAAAATACTGACACAAACTCGCAAGTAACAAGGTGCAGAACAAACATCAACATTCCATATCTTTATTTACACATAAATTAAATTAAAATTATTAAGTTAAGTACTCCATCTACTTTAAAATTTGGTAAGACAAACATTTTGAAAAATGAAAGCTAACATTTCTTTTCATATACTTTCTTCGTATGAACTCCTTTCTTTTTTAATTTGTTTTAAAAAAATGATCTTTCATAAGATAGAGATATGATTTTTATACATTTTATCTTTCTCAAATCTTTTCATTGAATTTATTGTTATTGTTTAAAAAATAATTATTTTTTTATTTTTTTACAACACTTTAATTGTAATTTTCTATACGGCAAATTTAATACTATAAATTACAAGAAACATTTTGATATAATTGGAAATTAGAACTACAAAACTAAAAAAATTATTTTATATTTTAAAATTTTATGTCAAGTAAAAGGTAAGTTTTACAGAATGGTGATTAGACCATCTTTGGTGTATGGGGCAGAATGTTGGGCAATAAAAAATGCATATGTTCAGAAGATGTACGTCGCAGAGATGAGGATGTTGAGATTGATGTGTGGTCACACCAGGAATGAGACCATTTCGGAGAAGTTAGAGGTGGCCCCTGTGGCTGATAAGATGAGGAAAGCGAGATTGTGATGGTTTGGACATGTGCAGAGAAGGAGTACCGATGCTCCTGTTAGAAGGTGTGAGAGATTGGTTTTACAAGACACACGGAGGGGTAGAGGTAGACCGAAGAAATATTTGGGGGAGGTGATCAGACAGGATTTGGTGAAACTTGATCTCACCGAGGATATGATCTTAGATAGAAAGGAGTGGAGGTTGCGAATTAGAGTAGTAGGCTAATTGGTTGGTAGGGTTAGGTGGATGTCTGGCCTTGGGGTTTAGTAGGGTAGCAGGAGTAATCGTGTTTATATCATGTGCTGTCATTATCAGTTGTATGTGTGTTAAATTTATCATATTTACATATTGTTATGTGCTTTCCGTTATTAGTAGTCCTTTCTATTTCATTTCCTTTTTTTTTGTTAAATCTAATTTATTCTACTTATGGATTTTTGAGACGAAGGTTTCCAGGAAACAATCTCTACTTCTAGAAGGTAATGATAAGGTCTGTATACATTTCACCCTCTCCAAATTCTACTTGTGAAATTTCACTGGATATGTTGTTCTTGAATATCAAGTAAAACTAGATCCATTAGGAATAATAAATTTGTTTGTTTATCTCATGCATAGTGTAGCTAAAGACTGAAAAGGCGAGAGCGTGCAATAAACGTAGTAAGAAAGGCGCGTGCGCATAAGTTATATGACTGGGTGGGGTAGTGCTTGAAAATTGAAATTGGCATTTGAATGATTCCGCCGACATTGGGTCATACGCCAACGACGAATATCAAACTTCTTTCTCCCAACTCTATACCAAGCACCATTTCGACAGGGAGTAAAATATCTCTCCCTGAATAATTTATGTATAAAAATAATATAATATTTGATTTTATAAATTATAAATTTATAAAATTAAAATTTTATTTTTAGAAAATAATCTAGTTTAATTTAGTATAAATTTTAAAAAATAAAAAATATTTTTTAATTTTGTGATCATAAATATGCTATATACAAACTTAAAATTAAAATATTGCCAAAATAAATGAGTCATTTTAAACAGACTTAAAAAATAGATCATTCATTTTAAAATAAAAGATTATATGTATAAGTTATGAGGAAGTCTATGTATTTTATTATGGTGAAATAACTAATACATGAAATCACAAAATACATAATTTTTTTATAGATAGAATATATTTTGTCGACGAAATTATAGATAGTTATGAGGTTGAGTGGTACCTATTAAAAATAATTTTATTCTCAAAATTTGAACCAAACAATTAGATACATACCAATGTATACTTCCTCCGTCCAACTTTACTTGACCCTTGTTGATTTGACACAAGAATTAAGAAATAGTAAATGATGGGGTAACTTTACCAAATTACCCTTTGAATATAATAAATATCATGTCTTGAAAAATATAATAGGAAAATGACTCTAATTAATGACAAGAATAAATTAGGAACTTAGAGTAAAATTATTTCTTGATTTTATAAACTGGACAAGTATTGTTCAAGAGATAATTTTATACTAAGTTCCCAATTTATCCTTGTCATTAATTATAGTCATTTTCTCATTACATTTTTTAAAATGTTATATTAATTATATTCAAATGGTGATTTGGTAAAGTTACCTCTTTCATTTACTACTTCTTAATTCATATGTCAAGTCAATAGGGGGAAAGTAAAAATGGACTGAGGAAGTATTAAATATTTTTTGCACGATAATTCATAGAGCTTAAACTATGTGAATAAAATTGCAAGTACTAATATTTTAGGCTACGTATGTGTTTTCAATTATTGAAGAAGAAATTTCCCTTTTTAATGAAATTGACTTATATATGGTAATTTTGTAAGGATATTTCTAGTATATTTTCAATGTATAGAGCCAGTTGGTTGATTACCGTTTTCATGTGAATCACATGATGTGATCAATTATTGATGAATATTGTAAAAATGACATGGATTATTATTTATAACGGGTATATTATTTAAGCTTTTATTTAATAAGTGGAGGACGGTGATAAATTTGTGAAACAAAATATAACCACCAAAACACGAAATAGGAAAATAAAGATTTGGTAAATATGTTCAAGATTTTAGTTGGTGGCACGTCCATACGAAACTAAATGTGGCCCTTGTCGGTACTGCTAATTGCTGAACAACGACCCATCTTATTAATATAATAATCTTTCATTTTGTCCACCTTTTTCATCTTTCTGATCCTAACTTTTATTTCTCCATTCAGAGATTTAATTTTGTGGTCCATACAGATATTATATTTAATTTTTACCGTACAACAAATATAAGATCTGTAACTAATATTTCCGTTGAGTAATTATGACATTTATGTACTCGGAACTTACGATTTGCTAATCATATTGCCTATTTTGTGCAAGTTATATTTAGTCTGGTCACTCAACCAACTGCACCAAAAATTTTGATGGCACAGCTAGTCATAATGTCTTGCATTTGCGGCATCCATATCTTTTTTTCCGTTTCACCAAACATATGATGACTAAAATACTTGTCTGAATCTAGAGTTAAATAGCCTACTTGCAATAAGGAAACATCACCTATTACTAGAATCAACAAATTTACACTTCTAATCCAACATAAAGACAATGTGGGAGGACCTGTAACTTGAGCCTTAAGGTTAGCCTACCGGTTGGTGCTCCCACAACCATCATGAAATTAGCTAACATTCTTCTATGCTGTGACCAAATATCGTTGATTCGATTATTTCACTGGATATGTTGGTGCTCCCACAACCATCATGAAATTAGCTAACATTCTTCTATGCTGTGACCAAATATCGTTGATTCGATTTAGTTGGACTTCTGAATTAGCTCATTATGGCGAAATTGCATCGGATTTCTGATCTGTATCAGCTGTAGCTTGGACTTGAGCAGCATATTGTAGGTTCCAGAGAACATCCTCAAACGAGGGACGACTTGATGACTCTGGAGATATGCATTTGTTCGTGATGGATATTACAATTGACAAAGACTCGTTGGAGCTAGTGGCTAGCACTATTGGATCCACAATTCTGGGTCGTCCATCTTGGCTACCAAAGGATGCCTGTCATCCAAACAGAAAATCCAAAATGTCACTTCCTAGAGATATCAATATAACACCAGTGATAAGATCAAGCCTTTTTTACTGTTGTATAACAAAGCTTAACTTTATCTCCCAATGCTATTTGCATATCAGAAGGTTTCTATTAATATATAATTGTAAGGTCTGGTTGCAATGACAGAATTTGTTGCTTATCTAAGATTGGAAGAAAGTTTAGGATCCTTAAGGGAACAAATTGCTGAAGAGCTGCACATTTAATAATTTTAGCGGTTTCATACCATTTCATTAATCAAAAATGCTTCTCCTTTTCCACAGGCAGAAGGGCCAACAAGCGACTCCAGTAATATGAAACCAAAGTTATAAACATCATCCTCTTTCTTTGTCATATGCCTACACAAGAATAAAATGTCACATCTATATCCTGCAAACAGCTATAGTAGATATATTTGACATTCTTGAAATAGGATTCTGGGAAGATCTATCCCAGTTGGTTCAGCAGAAGGAAGTTCTTAAAAGTTGCTATAGAATATATGTAAGGAATTCCATACCAGGAGGTGACGTCATCTCCTTTTGCCTGAAAAAAGACATTTGAGTATGAGAACTTACCATCTATACTACTAATTTTTTTTGAATTTTCACTTTCCTCAAAAAAAAAATTTGAATATCCACCTTTTCACTTTCTTCCATAAGAATGGACATCCCATAATCACTTAGTTTTGCCATGTTATGCTCATCAAGCAATATGTTACTTGTCTTCAAGCGGTTGCTAAATGAAGAAGGGATTACACCTGTGTGAAGAAAGTGCACAGCCTTGGCAACACCAGTCAGAACTGACAACCTGTCTGACCACTTGAGCATCTTTTTTGGACTACTTTCTGCAAGTACAAGTGTTTGACATAAGCTGTAATATAATGGTGCTTCTCTTGTATTGTCTGTACCTTATTGGATGTGCAGGCGTAAATGAAAGTATAAAAAAAGATAAGCTTTCCTCAAATTCATAAGTAGCAAAAATACTTGCAATACTCCCCAGAGATTCATCAACAAGGATATCCCAATCATTTATCGGAGAAAAAAAAAATGAAACTAGCACTCTATATGTGCATATACTGTTTCCATATTCAACCAAGCATCAAAACACATGCAATGCTCATGCTAAAGGGTGTACATTGCTGACCTGATAGATGAGCACGGAAGTTTCCATTAGAGATATATTCATAAATGAGAAAAATTCTGGGCACAGTTGAATCATCTGGTGCTCCACCATCAATGCAGTGACCCAGAAGGCTAACTAAATGGGGGTGCCGAAACTTTGACAGTAAGTCCAATCGTAGTTTGAGGTTCCGGTTAGAGTATCTTCTGTACACATTTAATGACCTTACAGCAATGTAAGTTCCATTCTCTAATCTTCCCTTGTAAATCTGAATGGGAGATAAATATTGAGTGAGCTGTTGATAACTAAAATAATTGTCTTTTTCGAAGCAAGACAGAACAAGGCTAACACCTGTTTATGTCAATCAAACTTGATGAGATGTCTACTCACTGCATAGGCAGTCAAAGCATGAGACTATCTAGTTTTTCCTTTAAGGGCATTCTATATATTGTTTTAAACTGTCAGAAATGAAATTAAATGCACAAAAATATTATTGGTGACTACCAGTTTTTATCATCAAAAGAAGTCACACTTGCACATGCAGAATACGAATATAAATCAAATAGGCAAGCACTGAAAAGGAAAAAAAAAAAAAAAGTAACTCCCAGATCCATTTTGTATACTTTGGTGAACTTGTGCATCCATTGCATTATCATCGTTGGACATGGTGTATGCAACAAAACTTGCAGAGAGAACTCATGTCCTGCTTCGTTTATTCAAGAATAGCAGGTATATAAATTTGAGCCAAAATTTAGCGTGACCATTAAATGGAAAACATCAAAATAAATAACTTTCAATGAGATATAAAATTGTTTGGAAGCCATACTTTTCCAACTGACCCTTCACCAAGTAAAGCCGACTGATCAAAATTTTTCGTTGCTTCTAGCAATTCTTCCATGGAGAACACCCGATATGATGGGGCACCTTGTGATCCTGTGTTTGCCCCTTGAGAAATGACTCCTGAGGATTCGAAGATTGAGTTCAAGAAGGAACATTTCCTTCATATGAAATTAAACTGATTAAAAATGGAAGGAAAGAAAAAGATTTAACTTACGGGCATTTGCTAGGAGTTCAGAGGGAGCCCCCGGTTGTTTATTACATTGCACAACTTTCCGAGGCATGAGCTTATCCACCATGTTACACGCTTGTGGTCTTCTACGGAAGATGAGAAGCACAACCAATAGAAACACCAGAACGATTACAATTCCCCCAATAACACCTGCTAATATTACTATTACTTTTCCTGTGATCCGTTTCTTATCTGAATTTGCCTGTTTACAATAGCCGTCTGAATGCTGATATTGAGTGTCAAGAGACAAACAATTTCCAGCAACCTTAACAATTCGCTTATCTGAAATAGTGTTCAAGCAAGAAGGAAGCCCACCAACCAATCTATTATCAGAAATATCAACAAAACCAAGTTCTCCGCCACAATTGAGATGGCTAGGAAATGAACCACTCAGAACATTAGATGCTAAATTCAGGTAAGTAATGCTTGACAACGAGAATACGCTAGCTGGCAGCATTCCACTGAAAGAATTATTTGATAAATCAAGGTGTTGAAGTTTATTTAGTGTGCCAAATTCTACTGGGATTTCACCCTTGAAAGCGTTACTGCTAAGAAGAACTGTGGTAAGTCCTTTTGGCAAGGGTGGCAGTTCAGAATCCAAATGATTTTCCCTTAAATCCAATAAAAGCAAACTAGACAATGGCGTTAAATCGGGCAATTTACCAGAAAGCTCATTGTGTGACAGAACAATATCAGTGAGGGTTGTGATTTTAGACATTGAAGAAGGAAACTGGCCCTTCAACTTATTATTCTTCAAGCTTAATATGGTAAGATTATGTAACGAATCAAACCAATCAGGGAAAGTTTCATTGAAAAAATTTCCATCTAATGTCAAAGTATGAAGCTTTATCAATCTTGATATCTGAAAAGGAACAGAACCAAATAGAAAATTTGAACTCATATCCAAAAGTTCAAGTGAAGCTAACCTATGAATTTTATCAGGAAGGGGTCCCCAAATACCAAGAGAAACTAAAGTAAGAACCTTTAAGCTACTTAACCTTGTCAAAGTGGTAACAAAAGAATCAATGGAGAAACCCTCAGATAATGTTTCTTTTGGAATTGCAAATCCATGAAACTCATTCACCTTAACCAACTTATCTCCTTTGATTTTTAGCTCAGTAACAGAGTTGTCTTGACAGGTAATGCTCATATGAAGTGTTGAAGTCAAGCTGCAAAAATCCCCATGGTAATTCTCCCAAACATCCAACTGAACTGGATATTCCAAGTGCTTCCTCAACTGAAGCAGAGCTTGAATTTCATAGGACTGTAACTGGTAAGTATTTTCTATGAGGAAAGAGCAAATAACCAACACTACCACAAAAATCTTGAAGCAATCCATTTAACAGTGACTTCAAAGTGGAGCCAATTCTCAAAGAATCTTGAAGTAACCCATTTTACGTTCTTGGCTAATCATGAATAAGAAATGTCCTGGGTGGCCCTTGCCAGTTCAGTGAGAGTGAGAAGCATTAAAGTCTTAAATGCGAAGACAAGTCAAGACTGAGCTACCGAATAATTAATGCTGCTACAATCTTGCTAAAACCCCTTAAAGAAATGCAAATAAATACTCCTATAATTGCTAATTAAAGGAATGTTTCTTGTTTTTTTCCAGGGAGAAGAACAAGATCGAATTTTTTTTAAAAAAACAGAGAACAAAAAGATGGGGACAGGTAATATGGAGCAATAAATGAGTGTAAAGGTAAATGATGGACTTAAAAGAAATGAAGGATGAGAGGAAATGGAGGGTAGTTGACAAAAGAGAAAGCATTTAGTGGTGCATGCAGAACAAGTCAAGGAGAAAAAACAGGGGACCAGTGCAAGTCTGCTGAGGTTTCTGGCTTTAATGGTGACGGTTTTTCTTTTCATACAGAGTCCGAAGAAAGCACTGTGCCACTCTCACAATTTCTCGTAATACTTGCAAGCTTTAGAGACCCCACCCCACTGGAAATTTTCTTCTATTCTGGAAATCTATTTTCATTTACAATGAAAAGAACTACACTAAAACCAGAAAAGTTTAACCGCTTCCGACATTTACCCTGAACATACTGTAGTTCTGTTTAAAACATGGTTTCTCTCACCTTATGTAATTGAAAATAATTTAATTTTAATTTTTTAAAAAAATAGAGAAAGACCCAATCACAAGAATTTTTCATATTCATATTCATATTCATGCAGGATCCGAAGAAGGATATAACCATACAAGTCTATTATATGCAATTATATTTTGTATTTTTGTCAGATATATCTAAAATTACTTTAGATCATAAGTCTCAAAAGTCTTTCTTTTTATTTAAATAATGTGTCAAGTCCAACAGTATCAAATAAAATAACGGAGAGAGTATCACATTTTATTACACTTTCAATTAAGATATAATTTTTATTTGAATTTTAAATTTTTAAAAAATAACAAGTTCAAAATCAAATAACTCGCTCTAATTTTAAATACTCCATTATTTTTGAAGGAGGTCAGTGGTCATGTTCAAAGATACTATAAAACAACATTTCAGTCACTAGTCAGTGTTGTAACTTGTACCTTAGCATGTAGATTAGTAATATGGCACGTGATTTTAAATCCTCAAGTGTGAAGTCTGAGACTGAGATTCAAATCTTTCTATAAAGGTGAGATAATTAAGACATACAATTTGTTAAAAGAAAAACAATATCTCAGGGAAAGTGACTGAGATCATATATCACATTGTTATAAAAGATCAAAAGAAGATATGAGTGGAAGAGCATAACTAATAGTCCATATTGTGACGGCTCGCCACTTATACTAATATTTGTAAGATCGTGAACAAATCGACTAATACCATACAGAAATCTTAGCGAAGGTCTAAGTCCATGACAATATGCTGCACAAAGAAATCAATCCTCTTATCCTTTTTGGGGTTTAGGAAGGTGCAAGTGTTGGAATTTGGACTGGAAAAGGACAGATGGCCCATAACAGGGCCCTTTTGCACAGCCTGTTCTGATTACGAGGTCCAACTTGGCTTGAACAAGGGATGTTTTAATTGCTAAAATCTTGGGAATTGTGGGGGATTTTCTTTTTTAATGATCTCTGATTTTGGCATCTTTCAGATATTATTGCTAAATGACATGCTATCCAAATCATATAGTATACAGGAAAGATCGAGCGCCATTTGATTATTGCCCTCAAGCCGTAGAAATCAAATTTACAATTAAACTTAAAAGGCTTGAATTTAAATTTAAAAGATATCACATGAATTAATAAGTGTTTCAATTAGTTTATTTTAACTTTTCAGTTATTTTTAATTTTGAAAACAACAAAAAGACTTTTAAAATAGCAGTACTATGGCCAAAAAAAAGAGAAAAAGCCAAAGTCAAAAATTAAATATCCCAATTTATAACTTTTAACTTATAAGTCATTCTTAGAAAATCAATCCAAACATCCCTCGATATGGTGTCAAATCAACTCCCCTTTGACACAAATCCAAACTAGGAACTCCAACTTTATTTATTGGTAATGCCAATCTTATTGAACTCCAAGTAAAAAAGTTTAAAGCAGGTTTTGACCTTTCAATATGGAATCTTCTTCATTACTGAAGCCCCGGTTAATTTTTCTCGCCTTTTTAGAGCTGTTATTCAAATGGTTACTCTTCTTTTTAGAATGCTTTAGAGTTAAAATTACCTTCATTTGCACTTTGAAATTTCAAATTTTATTCCTTTTGCCTCAGAAAGCTGACACAAATTACAATTAATTAGAAAATTCCCAGTTATATTTATCTTTTGATACGAAAAAGTAATCACTCAAAATAAGAAGATGGAAATAACGGTGTAGCAAATAACTTATTGAATTGTTTTTCTGTAGACCTTCCGAGAAAAATATTCAGTAGCGATCACAGGCCGAATATATTTCATTTCAGTTTTATGTGTTGTGCCGCGTAAAAAATTCTTAGACTATCTGATCGTATAATCTATTATAATGTGTTAAATTATATGGCAACTCTTTAACTTATTTCATTCCATCTCTAAATGATATAAAGTAGAATTGCAAATACTACAAATTGTACTTGGAATCTGATGCTTTTTTGTTTTGTTTGCTTTACTTTGTTTCTTTATTCGCAGAAAAGGAGAGGAGTATCTTCTTTTTTTCCCCCACAGGAGCTTTGTTCCTCTGTTTCTTGGACTGAAGCTCTAATTTTCCATTAATTTTTACTTATTTATTTGAGTTTCACGTGCCGTATTATTCCATAAAGTTGCAAAATGTCTATTTCTTACAGATGAAATGATAAAATCCTAAGCATATCAGTAACATTATTACAAGTAGATCTAACTAAGTTATGCTAATGGTAGGCATAGTTAAATCATTTTTCTTGTCTTTTAACTCATCACGTGACACACAAGTTGAAACACCACTTTCTTGTAGTATTTTTGGCATATTCTATAGTTAGTCAAACTAAAGCCCGTGAGTACGTTAATACTTAATGGTGTAACATGTTACATGTACTTATCCTTTTGACAAATTGCATTCTATATTTACAAACATGTCGGCCAAACCATTTTATCAATTTTTGACAATATATATAGCATTTCTGAAAATACAATAACTAGACTACTAGAGTCTATAGATTTAGTATTGTTCTTGTAGCACCATGAGAATATATGTAATTAGTGAAACATATTCATAGTTAATTTGCTTCTACATAAGACATGATAAATGAATTTCAAAGGTTACCGTTGATCGTAAGGGTTGACCTCAAATGTTCCATAAATAGCTAGTTAAATGAACTTTAAAGATTATACAAATATGATACACGACTCAAACATATACTAGATATCCCTTGACTATGTAAATTTAAATTGTTGGGTGGACAACTATTTCAATTAAGTCTTCTAAAAAGATTTGTTAGGTGTGCATGATAGGTTATTTTATTAGGCAGACGAAGTTGTTATATTTATGATTGAATACTAATTTTCCTTGAGGGTTTTTGTTAACTTATAAATTAGAAATTGCTCGTGTAAAGTCATTGTTGTCGTTTTTTGTATAGTGTAAGAAACGTTAAGACCTTGTGTTTGTTAGTTGTAATAGTAATGACTTTTTCTCCACGTTGTACTTATGATTTAAGTTAGTTAGAATCAGCTATCTGATTTAATGTTGGCATTTATGATGGGGTCTAAGACATTGCAGAAATGTTACAACAAAGCAATTTTGTTTTTAGCTTACGGATCAAAAATAAGAAAGATTTTTTTTGTGAAAGAACAATTTATTTCTCTTTCATTCCTACCTAACACACCCCAAGGAAGTTGATCAGCAAAGGCATTATCAAACGAGACTAATACCATCTTTAACTTTAAGACCAACATAGATCCAAGGTCCTTATCCCTTGTACTACTGTTTAATTAATAGAAAAAAAACCATCCTTCTAAGTTTTTTTTTAAAAAAAAGGAAGGTTCATGTAATTGCAAATTGAAATAAAGGGGTAATTACGATAGATAGTCATTCGGTCAAAGTAATTATCAAAACAGTCTTTCGTTGTATAAACATGTATATTCAATTTATATTTCATGTATAGTTAAACTAATTCAGTTTTTGATTTAGTGTATAGCTCATGTATAATTAATCTATATTGTATAGTTAATGTGTATTTTCTATAACCTTTGACAAGCTATGTTGTATAGTTTTGTATATTTTCAATGATTTTTTACTATTTTTTTGTGTAAATAAAATATAATTACATTTATTGTAAATTATATATTTAAAATTATCCATCCAAATTGTTTGGTCTAGTTGTTGAACTACCTTAGCCAGTCTGATTAATAAATAAATAAAAATTCATAAATTGAAGATGGATCAGTGGTTTAGTATTTTAACGAATCTAAATATGATCCAAGTGATTGGTGTTTGTCTGGATCCAGTTGTCAAGTATGGATTTGCAATATTGTGGTACCGACAGATTAAATAATATTGATGGGGAATGGAGATGCATATGCTTCTATACACGCCAAATGAGTCAATCTATGTTCTTGCATTTAGTATAGTACAATTCAACAATTGCAAATTGACATTTTTTTTTATGTATAAAATTGAATACATTGAAATAATAATGTTAAAAAAAGAGAGACTAGATCACGCATATAGTATATTCCGACTTAAATTACTCATGATTCCCAAGTGGCATGCATCAGTTTACAATGGTGTTACTATTTTATCAAGTATAAATGGATCTTATGATTTCGGA
>DF359723.1:30168-43540 GCA_000787875.1 Solanum virginianum
GTATCCATTTAATTTTTATATTAATTGTATAAAAATGAAGTAACTTTGTCTACCTTAAAGTTAAATATATATCTTAACCGTGGCCTTTCATCCATTTTATTAATAGTTAGGCTACACCATGGTCTCCCAATTCTGGACTTTTAGGGCAAGTGCAATTGCCGTATAAATCAAAACAAGCACAACTTCAAAAGGAGCAGATTTGATTGGTGGAAAATGCTCAATAATTTACTCCTACAAAGTCAAACACCTTTGCACATGATACACTCTTCTTAGAAAGTAAAAGAAAATCCAAATATATGTCTTCCTTTTCCCTTATTTTGTTCTGTTAGAAGAAAGTTCACAAATTACTAGTAATATAATATCACAAGTCTACAAGGTTGTTGTATCGAAGATAACGCACTACTTGTAAGTCTTCCTTACGCATTGGCATGTGACTAATTTCTCGTAATCCTCATCATTTGCTTCCAAATCTCAGATTACATAATTGTAGATCCACTAGCACCTCTTTCCTTTCCTTTTAATTATTTGTATGTATATAAATGTATATAATTAAACCATCCTGGAAGCTTCATCTCGCACATTGCTGCATAGTCACTTGATACTGATACCATTTCATGTCAACCCACACTAGCAGCCTGGCATTTTCAGTAAGTTCCCAACATTTATTAGTGTACATTGCAAATAATATATGTGTACTCTGCCGCTTCAATCTTTTCATCTTGTGCTGTTATTGCCAGAATCTTGCAAAATTCGATGCCTATGTAGGATGTTATTAGTTGAGATCAGTCCCCTTGAAGAACAATGGGGTGCGCGATGTCTGTCTACGAGGCTGGAAAAAAGAAGAAGAAGAAGAGCAGTATCCGTGAGGTCAGCATCTTTGTCCCCTCAATGCGTGTTCCTGCTCAATGTGATCTCCAGAGGACACTAAAAGGAGTGATTCCTAAGGATCTTGCTGATAGACTAACTTCTATAAGGAACCAGATTCTGCTGATCGCAGAAGATACAGGTATATATACGCACTATAGATGGAAACTTGACCATATGTCATTTGTGCCCTATTGATTACTTCATTTTGTTCCCTAGATGTTTCTGCTATTGATGAATTACAACAAGCCCTCACGGAGTATTTGTTTCTTCTTGTTGGCCTTACTAGAAAAGGTTAGTAGTTAGTACCCTTTACAGATTTATGCACTTTATATATTCAACGTACAATTGTAGTGCTAATAGATTGATCATGTCATTTTGCAGAATTCGGGCTTCAAGAATTGATTGCATTTAAGTGGAAAAACTTGGAAGATGGACAAGAGGTTCAATTTCTTTATGAAATTCAGTATCTGCTGAGTGGTTTGTCACTTGTTGACATGCTTTACGATCCTTTACTTCTTTTATAATTAGCAGGAAAACTCTGTAGCAAACTCCTGGTTTGAATTACTGTCTGTCCTTCACATGATGGCAATGTTAACATTAGCAGAGGCAAACATGAAGGTGATACCAAAAGACGTCGGTATGACTGAGAGAGTTGTATCAGGAGGTATTGTGGTTACTAATGTTCAAAATCTTAAAAACTCAAAAGTGTAATCAGCAATGATAAAACAGTGTTTCTATTTCAGATTGCATGAGGGATGCCGTTGATTTGCTGCTGAAAGCATCAGGTTATTTGGATTTCTGTGTTCATGATGTTCTTGTCCACCTACCACCTGATGTTAAGTATGTAAATATATGTTCAGCCTTATCTCTACATATATATATCTGTTTCTCTGTCATTTTTATTAGCTATTTTATCCTAACTTGACCAGGAACAAGTTGCCTAAAGATCTGCATCAGGGTATTCTTGAAGCTACCTCAAACCAAGCACTAGCACAGGTATATGTTATGTTACTCAACGAATAATTGGAACGCAAGTTTTGATTCCTTATAGCCAGTAAAATCTATGAAAAAGTGACTGCTTTCCAATCAGATCAATAAAAACAATCTAGAAAATGGAAATCCTGTCATATGATTTAGTGGGATAAATGAATCCAAATCAAGTTATACAGGGCAGTTAATTAGTTCAATTCATGGTAATTCATAAGATCCAAGGTATTAGTTCTTGTAGAATTCAATTCACTCAGCTTCCATAAAACTGAGGTACTTCATCGTAGGCTGTACCCTTGCAGAACCAGTAGATTATAGATACGACGCCACTGACTGCTATAGGTAAGAAGGTATTGAAATTCCATATCTGACTGATTCCTGATGCTGCTTGACTGATATTTCAGGGAACTGAAATTCAATTAGGTTTGGCTCTTGAAAGTCAGAATGCAACGTTATCAGTGAAGAGGAGGCTGGCATGTGAAGCAGTAAGCTACTATGCACAGGTACTTAAAGTCTGATCAATGCTGATCTATTTGCTAGAAATTACTCCCAAGTCAACTTGACAATTTCTTAGTCTTAGTTTGCTTTTTGCATCATATGATTGTATACCTAACTTCTTCTTTTTTCTCTTTCAGACTCTTTGCTGCTTGTCTGGAGACAATAATATCCAAGGAACAGTGAAAAAGCATCTATTGTTCATCAAATGGAAGTATCTTGAAGCAAAGGTTTTTCTTCCTACCAAAATTGTTGATATCTAGTTAAGCTTTTTTCATCTTCCTTCACTCTTATTGCCAATACATATATGTTAACGACATAAGTCAGGCTGCAGCTTACTACTACCACGGTATAATCATTGACAAGGGCACAGAACCTTCCTGCCACGTTAGCGCAGTATGCTGTTTCCTCGCAGCAGAAGAACTACTTGCTGAGAGCAAAAAAGCCTCCTTAAGTTTTTGCCTTGCAGAACCTGTGACCAGGTTTTTAATTATATCTTTGCTCATTTTGATTACATTGCGAAGACCGACCATCATAGAAGTACCAACTTCCTTTTGTGTTTTCGTAGAATTCCTCCAGCATGGGGTGTTGTGAAACATTTAAACAAAAAGGTCCCGGAAACTGCTGCCAAGAAGTCTCAAATGTATGGCTACCTTTTGGACCAAGAAAAGTGAGTCTTACAGCTTAACACAATATTGAAACCTTGTTTTGCTATTCAGTTTTTCACACTTACTTAACAATGATGACTTTGCAAGCAGAGGGCTTCGAGTACTGCCCGATCTTCCAGAATTCCAGTTGTCCCTCAAACCTGACGACTACACATTGCCAGAAGCAGATCCAACATGGTATAGTGAAAAATGGGATATGCCTGGACAAAGCCTCAAGGAACATCTCAAAGATGAAGTGGGAACTGAGTAACATATTCCACATTGTTGTCTTGAAATATATGTACATTTTTTAACAATACAAGTGTTGAGCGGAGATGCAAGGCTCAAATTACTTAAAGACGATGGTAGTGTATTATTATGTACAAGAGAAGATTGACATGAGATCTTCTTATGCACTCAATGGCTAAGATCCGGTTTCTATTTCCTTTTCATAATTGGAGCATTTTCTTACTCTGTTTATCAATCCATTCATTTGTTAGCCATAGGAAATTAATGTATCTCATCTACAACGAACAACTTCCGTTTTCTGTCATTCAAATGCTCTTGGCAGCTTGGAGAGATGAGATGCAAAATGTTGGTGTTTCAACTTTACAACTTTGAATGCCAATTAAGAAAATCAAAAGTTTTGCTTTTGAGGTGATTATTTAATCTCTTTCAATTCGAAGAAAATATATATAATAGAGTAATTTGTTTACGACAAATATAACCATACATAAAAAATAGTCAAAATCATAGAAAATATACAGTGACTAGCCAAAAGTAATAGAAAGTATGTACTGACTATACAATATTGATTATTTATACAAAAGTTATACGCTGAATATACATTATGATACACACGAAAATTGGATATAACTTGACTATACGTGAATATACAATGAATGATTATCTCAAAAACTGAATGTAGCTTAAGTATGCATATTCACTGACTATATATGACTATAAAACAAATATCATTTTTTTGATAATTACTTTGGCCGAATGGTCATCCACTGTGATTATACCTTCTTATAGTTCTAATGAGTAAAAATCGTTTTTATTCCCTAATTTTGCTTTAAAAATCAAACTTCCCTCTCAATTTTCAACAATCATCAAATTCTCTCTTTATTCTAATTAAATCTTTAATATGCCTATTATATCCTTTCATTGTCAATTTCTTTTACGTCTTTAAAAATCGTGATATTTTCATTTTTCTTGATTTCATGTAACAATTTTTTTGTAAAAGCATAAACATAATCTTTTGAATTTAAAAAGTAAAAAATATTAATTAAGTACGTAAGTTAATGATGTTTTATAATGAACCAAATTAGCACAATAATAAAATTAATTTTATTAATAATAATAATCAAAACTCAATATTTATTTATACAAGTAAAAATAATACAGAATAATAATTATGCAAATATATTTTGATATTGGAAACACAAAATATTTAATTTAACAAGGGTAAAATTTTTAAAGATATTTTTTTTAGATCTTAAATTATTTTAAACTATAATTTATGTAATACTTCGTCAATGTCAATCAAAACTTATTTAATTTATATAGATAATAGAGAATAAACCCGTTGATTTTATTACTTCACCATTATTCAAAATAGTTGTTTTAACCTTTTTGTCCATTTTATAAAATCAAAAGAATTTTTATATACTTTTTAATTTCTACTCATATTATTAAACAACTCCATAGAGTAATAGTAGTCAAATTTAAGATTTTAAAGCATCATTAATAATCAATTTAGTAAAATACATTTTTAATTAAACTTTTTTAAGGGGTTGAAAAAGATCGAGTAATATGAAGTGCATGTAATAAAAAAGTCGATAAAAATAAAAATATACGCATACATATACGTAGACACACTTAATGTCTAGATTTGATAAAATTTGGGCTAAATGCTCTACAAACCAGTTATATCCTTTGGGCTAACCTTGAAAGTTGTGGGCCGACGTATCCACGAATGAGATTGAAACGAAACTGTATATCCATCAATCAATTATGTTTAGATTTTCAATTAGTTAACATTCTCGAAAATAAAAAAAAATATAGTAAACATTAAGTCATTAACCATCTGTAACTGGCACATTTTAAGAAAAAGCGGTTTAAATAAACTTTCACTAAACAAAATATTTTAATTTTATCCTATGTGATACTTCTGGCTATTCTTGACTTCTCCATCAACAAATTGTGTTGTATTTGCCCCAGAAGCTAATGGAATAATAACCTAAAGTATGGTGTATGCTAATTTTAAATCATAATCAAAAGTACATGAGTTATTCAGATTTTTTTATGAAGTATTTTGACGTATGAAATAAAGTCAATCCACCGTAGAGCTATGTAAAAGTCAAGGATGAGTTTGAGAAGATTTTCTAATGATGAGGTAAAATAATTCCAAAGTAAAACAAATATATTTAGTACAGTAAAAGGGCAAATTTTGGCTTTATCAATTTCAAAAAGACGCACCTCGTCAAAATGTGCATGATTTATCTATTTATATCTATATCTATATTTATATTAAAAGCAAGAAGGTCTTTAGAAATGTTATTTGAACTTTTTGTCCTTCATTAAAAACTCTCCTTTAGACAAAGTTATCTTTTCAATATTTTATTAATTATTTACTCTTTTATTTATATATACATCCATCCATACATACATACATACATATATATATATATATATATATATATATATATAATAGGAGAGATGTATTTAAGTTTAGTTCGCCAAGTTGAGGGGTGCTTTAAGCCACGTGTAGCGCGTGAATGACACATTTTTGTGCATGAAACAGGATGGGTGCATTTAAGTTTAGTTCGCCAAGTTGAGTGGTGTTTTTAAGCCTATCAATAGTTTAGGGGACGAAACTAATAATTTGTGTCGAATTCGAGGATGTTTTTGATACTTCTCTCTAAATAATAAAGATATATTTTTTTTAATGTAAAAATCTCTTTATTTTAATAAGGGCAAAAATTTAAAGAAATTCATTAACACCTTCTTGAATATTACGTGAAACATCATTTACTTTAAAATAAAATAAAATAAAAATATCGCTTATTTTAAAATTGAGGAAGTATTTAATATAACATCAGGGGGCATGGTAATGGCAATATTTCTTAGGGAAATAGGATCTAGACGCTTTTATATTCAAATTGTAGTTGTATATGTAGTAAGAGAGTCGGGCAATACAAGAGGACGACAAAAACGACAAGCAAATAATTATAACCCATTCTGTTATTGTTGGATGTAATTAGTGTATTCATATATCTAATCTGACACAATTGTTGGAACATGCTATACTATGCATTGCATATATATACTGACATTTCTAATCTGACACTTTGGTAATTTTGGAGTTTATGCTACGTGGAGCTTTTCATATCGTCCTCTATACTTTGCATGTTTTTAATTTTAATTTTACTTTCTCCAAGAGCGTTTTGTGTGGGTTTTTTTTTTTAGTGATTATGGAGTAGTTTTTACTAGGGTTATCCAATTTAGCATGTGATGAAAATATGTTCAGCCAGACGGGTAAGTTTTTGAGCATATCCGAAATGGGAAATCTACTACTCATTATATAGTAGCACGTTAAAATGTTATTGTATGAAATACATAAAACAATCAATTTTGATATAAAATAGTCAATAATTTGTGAATATAATTATTTTGATTGACTGACAAAATATGCAACTTATCTAGAATTTATTTCGTTCAAATTGACCTGTAAAAGTACTTATTTAAGCATTCTAGTGTTATTATTGCATGATTGGAGCATTAATTTTGTCGTGACACTAATCTATATATACTAAACTCGATAAAATCTGTATTTCTGTTCATAAATATTATATTTTTAAATTTATGAATTCGAATTTCAATAATTATTGAAATTTAAGTGTTTTCAAACACACGTTTGTGTATTGTTGAGAAGGAAAAAACAAATAGAAATAAGAACTCTCTCTAAAATAAACTGCTTTATTGACAATTACTATAATCATATCCCAAATATAGTAGATTACTAGCAAGAAATAATTAATTGGACGATAATGATTACTTTTGTGTAAAACTAGGATTATCCAACTAATTTCTAAGTTGGAGTATTTCTTAGATGAGAAAAACATAGTACATAGCTTAAAGTGTGGACTACCTTTTTTATTAGAAGAAAGAGAAATGCTCTAAATTAAAGTGTGATTAGAAATATGCATAACACTAAGCAAAATGAAATCATATTTGCTTTAAAATGGGAACTTTAAGGATTAAGCAATTCAAATACTTACAAAAATGTTAGTTAAATAATAAATATGATGGTGGATTCTTTGGTATATAAAGTCTTTACCTACTTTCCTTTTAGATGCCTAATTTTCAATCCAAACTCTAAATTATAGTAAAGGATAAAACGAGTTAGGCAGGACCATTTTGCTTTTAATTTGCTTTGACAAAAAGACAATGCTTTGCTGGGTTGAAATAAAAATTTCTGTACTAAGTGGCGCTTAAACTGTTTAAAATCATGTTGAATTAATTTCCATGGGACAGTTGGTTTTTGGTATTATCTTAGTTTAGAAAAAGACACTTTCTTTCCGTCCAACAGTATGAAATAAAGTGAGCTAAACTTTCACTAAATTTCAAATCATTTTCTTGTTTAAGTCTAATTATTGAATAGAATTACTCCTTTCGTTTTAAAAAGAATGATATATTTTTTTTTGATTTGTTTAAAAAAGAATGACACATTTTCTTTTTTTTTTGGCAAAACTTTAATTTTAACATTCCACGTTTAAGGTCACAAGATTAAATAACATTTTGGTACATTTAACATAAATTTAATTTAGAACCACAAGATTGAAAAAATTATCTTTCTTTTGGTAAACTTCATTTCAAGTCAAACTATATCATTGTTTTTTAAATAGAGACAGTATCAAATAATTATGTTGATCAAAACTTAGAAGTAGTTGGTAATCGATAAAATAGATTTGAGATACATTCTAATTGATCAGCATTTATTTTATTTTTAAAAAAAGGTGGGGGTGGGGTTGGGGGGAGGGGATACACACTTTGTTTTGAACAAGAGCAATGAGCATAAGAAAGGTCCCTTTTGTCCCATGTGCGGTTGACAAATAGAATTAGCTCCACTGAAGTAGGCAAAATTGGGTCCGAATTTGAGAATTTCAAATGTCTCGTACGTTAGTGGAAACCTGAAATGGGACCAAATCAAGGCCCTAAAATTAAAATTAAAGTCATCAATCATCATGAGTAAGTATCAATGTCCTGAGACAACTCTCTTACTAAAGAAACCCGAAAAATAACCTTGCAACAAGGCTCATAATGATCAGGTTCGTGTGATTGCTATTAAAGACAAATGCGCAATTAATTAAAGAGAAATTAGTTCAATCCAATATATTAAATACAATGATTATCTGCCTTACGCACGCATGCTTTATTTCGCCCAACAATTGCGGTGCAAGTTAACTAACTTTTGTTGGAAATGGCGTCTCAAGTTGTTTCACCTAGGAAAAAAAAGAAGCTATACATAGTGAAAATGATTAGTTGACTAGAAAAAGTGGGTGGCCAAAACATGCCATACAATAGTACCAGGATATAATGTTATAACCTAAAAGAAAAAGAAAGAGGTTTATAAAGAAAATAATGCTATATAATTATTACTTTATATAACATGTCTTCAATAAACTATTTCTCAGATTAGGCACATGCCTTGTCAAAATACATACACACAAAGACTGTGAGTAGCATATAAAGCACATGACTACTAGAAAAATATTGACTACTAAGCAATGTGAAATGAATAGAGACAAATTATTTTTGTCGAGTCAAATACTCAATTTGGTTCTTCGCACATGCTGCAGTTCCAACACTTGTTTCTTCGTCAATGTACTTGCTAGATTTCCACTAATTTAATATTAGCCATCAAATGGAATCTCTATGTAGTTTTTAGCCATGACGTATCTCCATTCAAGAAGGGAAAATATGAATAAAAGAAAGGAGAATCTTAAGGATATATACAGTATACTTTGGTCATCAAGATTATAGTTCTAGTATAAATTCGATATAAGTTATGTTATACTTCATTTCGTTACTTATTTATTTTTGGCACAAGTACTTAGTACTAGTCGAATGTTCTGTCGAAGTATTGGTAATAACAATCCAGGGATTAGCTCTACTTGGGCAAAACAAGTAAAATGACAAAATTATCATTCTGTTGAAATCCATTTTCAACATCACACAGTCTAGATAGGAGGTACAAAAATTATCCAATTTAAAACTAAACACGTACTTTGATTATATATTCATCATCTCGATTGTAATGCAAAGAATCAAACAAATCTTAATTATATCTCTCTGTTCAGCTTTACTTGTTCATGTTTGACTTAACAAACACATACGGCTTAATAAATAATACTATATAAAATGATATTTTATTATATCACCTGTCTCATATATAATTACGACAATCTATGTAAAAAAGAAAAAGTAACAAAACGTAAAAACTTGCTTGCACTAAAGGTTTACCACATTAATGTAATGTATCATAGTGAGAAAGTGAAAATATATAGTTCCATTATTGAACCATAATTAAGTGATAATTATGGAAATTTTTAACACATGTCAGTATTCATTAATTTCATAAAAATATTGAATACTAGTAAATTTTTTATATGGATATGTTGTTGTTGAGCTATGTTGACTGAGATCTCTATGGTATCTTAATTAAAAAAGCAGAGAGACATTGAGTTGAATAGCTTGTGGAGTACTCGTATTGACTAGTGGCTGCACAAACAGAGCAATTTTTTAGCTTTTTTCAGAGTCGTGAAAAAAGTGAAAAGTTGAGTGCAATTGGACATCTGTTAAACTTTCACCAATTGGGACTGTTGATTATTATCTTGATTTCCTCTCAATCTCTCTTGCCCTATTGTAGGAACAGGACCTGTCCCCCAACCAAACCAAATCATCCAAGAGTACACAAGTACATAACCCCTTATTAGCTTGTTGGGCGGTGAACGGAGTTCTGCCCATATTCTCTTGTCAATTATGTTAGGAGTCTCATATTTATTACCAGTACCTTTCTTTTAACGTCATCTCTTCATCTCACTTCCAAAAATAGTACCCTTACTATTTAGTATAGTACTTCTCTTTGTTGCAAGTTGCGACAAATACGAATTACGTCTCAATTTTAAATCAGTTAGAGCAGATATATAATTGAAAATTTGAAATATTTAAACTTCTTTTAGGTCAAGTCTATGTAACATTGGTTTAAGTGAGCACATTTTAGCCATGTATATTATATTGTGAGAAATCTTTGTAAATTACTCAATTGGATGTCTTGATATTATTGCGAAAAGGACACAGTGACTATTTATTACTTTATCTATTTTCATTTGTTTGTTTTATTTTGAATCTTTGAAGGTCTATTTAAAAATGAATATTTCTTTCTTTCTTTGATAACTTTTTTTGTTAATTAAATCCAAGTTCGATTTCCTTACGGCATGTAACACGTTTTTGTTGTACCAGCTTACAAGTAAAAGAAACAATAATGAAGAAAAAGGACAAAGAAGTAAATTTGAATTTTTATTGCGTTGAAATAGGCATTGAGACTAGAATGTATTGGCTACTTACTTCCCTCGTCTAACGATAGATATTCACTAATAGAATAGGCAGAAGAATTAAGGAGCAGCAAATAATAGAGAAAATTTTATCAAATCATTTTTATTAAATGCAAGTCATAAAAATAATAAAAAATGAATACTATTTAATAACGGGTGTAAAAATAGATACAAAATGATGAATTATTCATTAATTTTGAAAAAAATAAATGAGTATTATCAGATATTCCAAAAAAACATGTATAAAAAACCAATAAAGATTTGATGCCGGAGTAATAATTACTCTACTTGACATTGGGAAGCGTGCATTCCTCTAGCTAATTAAATTGTATGTTAAATGCAAATATAATGAAGTTTTTATATGGCATAGTACGACATGCGTATCAAAATTTGGACACCCGAAAAGATGATGAATATTTCGTAAATTTCAGGGTTGCGATAGACTGCGGGAAAGAATTGCCAATTGGCATAGCCTATATAGCTGGATGGATGAAAGCCGTCCCTACAGCTGCCTGCCTGCTGTCGATGAGATCAAAGTTCACGCACTTGCCGTCCCCCATAATGCCCCTTCCTTCCACTTACCTCCAAAATTCCAACAACAAATTCATGTCCCACTATAGATTCTCAATCCTTGCACAAACAGATGGACGGATTTTAAATATTACTTGCCGCAAATAGTAAGTGATAGAAATCCGGTTTAAAATAAGACTGTTATATTGGTATATATGACCACAAATTATTTTATTAATAATTATTAAATATAAAAAATGAGATTGACCAAAAAAATATCACGTAAATTATGAGGAAAGGACAGATTTTGGAAGAGGGTAAAAATTGTGTCTAATTGCTCAATTTTTATCGTCAATTTATATTTTTACTTGGTCCATACCTTCATTTTTTAAGCTAATTATCTCCTTCTTTGCCGTTCAATTAACCTAATTTTAAGTCACAATTAAACATAACGTGTAAATTAAATATTTTTTTAATCATATTTTGACACCTAAAATTTACTCCACTCACACTAGATTCTGTTCATGTCAAGAGAAAAATTACTACATAAATTGCTAATCAAAATTACCAAGGGATCCAAAATTAATAATGAAATGAAAACAAGTTGGTATGTACATGAGCCAACTTGGACTTTTTCCCTTAAATTTTTATCTAAAATTTCTGACTACTCCCACTTAATGTGACACCTATTTCTTTTAGGCATGTTCCAAAAAGAATACTATCTCACTTTGATTGAAAATAATTTAACTTTAAATTTTTCCTTTTATTTTTAATGAAATTATTTTCAGACGTACAAATATCAAAGAATAATTTTATACCACAAGTGAGTCTTCTATTTTTATCTTAAATATTATATCAAATCAAATATTATCATATAAAATGAGACGAAGAAAGTACCGATTATAAATTAAAGTAACATCTTATCCAATTAAATTTTAAAATATAGAATGTAGGCAGGCCATGTTAAATTAAGTTACTCGTAGTTGGGTTGTGGGTCAACAAGCAAAAGACCCATGTTTTAACCGTGGTGAAAAAGTGAATGGAGGCCCAATATAACACTGCCTCCTCAACCCTCACTCACTCTACTTCTCTGGCCTGGCGCTCACTTCTTTCAAGTTTCCTCGCTCCCTCGATTTTCGTGTCTATTAAACAAATAAAAACTCACACTGCTCCATTCCTTTTCACTGGTCTCTGCTCCTTCCTACTCCCTCTGTCTCTGCCTCTGTCGCCGACGCACGTTAAAAACGCACACACGATAAATAGCTGATTAACAACTCCTTGCGCTTTCGTCGGAAAATGACTGTGTTCGGCCACTCTGGTGGCGGAGGTGGTTTCCTCGCCGGAAGACAGGTTTTCCCGGTGAACTACGAGGCTGAAGTTTCCCGTCGTCTTCTTGAAGCGTCGCATTCAAACGATCTGACATTGGCGTTTGAATGTATCGCCGATCCGTTCGTTGACGTTAATTTCGTCGCCGATGTCTGCTTAAAGGTTCGAAAAGCAGAGGTCGTGACTCATGACGAGTTACCGAACGAAGTTAGGATCGTCTATGAGGAGTTCAAAACCGACGTTACGGCTTTGTTCCTCGCAGCTCATAATGGAAATGTTGCTCTAGTGAGAAAATTACTGGTAATAATTTACCTCAACTTTGCTTTTTCAATTATTACTAGTGGAGTCATAATTTTTTGTCGTTCCAGTGTTTTGCCTGTTTGATTTGAATTGATTTTGATTTTTTCCTCACGCAAGAGAAAGCTTCTGCTATTAGATCATTGACTATTAGTTCGTTAGAATCTTTATGTTCAGCTGGAACTTCTCCATCTATATTTCTGTTTATATTAAATGCAGCGTTTTAGTTACGACTTATGAGTCCTTTGACTAGCTATTCTCTAATTAATGCTCCTTTAAAAATTCAAAGATTTGGTGAGCCTTTAACTTTACGTTTTGCATCGTTTCTCATTTGTAATTTGAATTTTGAATTTTGTGGATAAGACCTAAAATCTTTCCGGTTCCGGTCCGCCTGTCCTTATGTACTGTAAATGTAGCTGAAAAAGCTCGTAATAGTTAATATCGAGTTCTTTTCCTTTTACAATTTTCCTTTATTTTTGCTGCATTTGATAACTTTTTGTTTCCTCTTTTTTTGCTCTTTTGTCCTTTTGACCATATTATCGCCTGTTTTCTACCGTCATCCTTGGAATTTTTTACCTATCAAGAAAAAATAACCTATTCTACTCTCCGGGTCTAATAATAGAT
>DF359723.1:43616-55717 GCA_000787875.1 Solanum virginianum
CCGGGTCTAATAATAGATAGGAGTAATTTTATCAAATTATTTTTGAATATAATAAATTTAATATCTTGAAAAATATAAATAGTAAATAATTATAATTAATAATAAGAATAAATTAGAAAATAAATATAAAATTATCTCTTGATTTTATAAATCAGACATATATTATTTAACATTTCAAAATAATATAGTGTCCAAATAAATATGGACGAAGGCAGTACAAAAAGAGAAAATGTCTCCTATTTTCTCAATACTCGATTTACCGATCGTCACTGTGACTTGTGTTTTTAAATTCCCTAACGTTATTGTCAGCTATTATTCTCAATTTTAAGAAAAATGTCACTTTCTCTCCCATACTTGTTTTACTTGTTGTCGCTGCAAGTTGTGTTTTTGAAAAGTTTTGGGTTAGGAAACAACAGTCTACTTGTTAGTTCACGAATATTTGGAGGGAAAACAATTAATACTCTAGTTTTACCTTACAACGAAACTTGCTTTAATTAATTACTAATATGGGGCATTTGTGAGAGGTCTATTTCGTTTGTCCATATTTCAGGTAAATTATTAATCTTTGTAAACCTTTTTGTTGTACCAGTGCATGACGGATCAAATTAGAAATTAGGATGTGAAGGCCTTCGCTGAAGTCATTTGTAAATTGAAATGTCTAGTATGGTTTCTTCTGAGAACCATGAACATTATGCTTTATGCATTGTATGTCTATAAACAATGAACATTCACAGTCAGCCTTAAATGTGACAAAACACCTTATGAATGAATGTTTAATCAAAAGAATTTTTTTTTTAATCGAAGTTGTCAGGTGGAATAACGCATATATTGGAATAAGTTGTCAGCTGCTTTTAACTGGCAAAAATTGGTCCTTCCAGTGCTTTTCCACTGGCTCATTTTCAATTCATGGATATAAGAGTGTGCAAACAACTAGTCCTGAAACCAAAAAACATAGGAGTAGTTTTTATCCGCTGTTTATCTATGGTCAGCTCCAGGCACAACTGAGCGATTGCAGATTATATATCAGTTGGTTTATATTTTCTTGGTCTTTATAGTCTGATGTGTGTTTTAAAAATTGCAGAGTGCTGGAGCCGATGTAAACCATAAACTTTTCAGGGGATTCCCAACGACATCAGCTGTGAGGGAGGGACACCTTGAGATCTTGGAGATGTTAGTTAAAGCTGGGTCATCTCAGCAGGCTTGTGAGGAAGCTCTTTTGGAGGCCAGCTGTCATGGGCATGCAAGAATTGTGGAGGTGCTCATGGGATCAGACCTGATTCGACCACGTATTGCTATACATGCTTTCTTCACTGCATGCTGCCGGGGATATGTAAATGTGGTGGACACTCTCCTTAAGGTGAAAAATTAAGCTAGTGATTTAAGATACTACTTTTCTGCGAGATATCACCGTAACATTAAGTCAGATGTTTCTAACAGAAAGAGAGATTATTTTTTACATTCTTCTCCTTGCTGATACCCTTCGATGCTATTTTGTCTTTAATTTGCAAATTCAAGTGGATTCTTTTATGTTTAGCTGAGTGATATACTTGTAGGTGGGAAAGATATTGATTTATACATACCCTTTTTAGCATTTGCTCTTCTACTTTGCGTTGCTTGCTTGTTGTGTGTTGATCTTGTATCCTTTTTGTCTAAAGCATGCATTTTTAGTATAAAGTGTACATACCATCGCTAAAATATGCATTTTTTTAAACATCTTGATAAGTTGCTGCTTTCTTGGTGGCAGCTTGGAGTGAATGTGGACGCCACAAATCGTGTGCTGCTCCAATCAAGCAAACCTTCTCTGCACACAAATGTTGACTGCACAGCGCTTGTGGCTGCTGTTGTCAGTAGGCAAGTCTCCGTTGTCTGTCTACTGCTTGAGGTAACGGATCACTAGTTATTGACTATATGCTTCTCAAGTGAAACACTTGACTTCTTTCAATTACACCCTAACGAAGCATCCTTCTTGAATTTATCCTTTTTAAAAACTGAATATTGAGCCATTTTTAGTTTTACTCAGCAACTGACTAATTAGGTTTTGCCCCTCCCTTTTGGAACTCTCAAGGCCGGCGCAAAAACTGATGAACCAGTGCAACTTGGAGCCTGGTCCTGGGATGCAGCTTCAGGTGAAGAATTTCGAGTAGGTGCTGGATTAGCAGATCCCTATGCCATTACTTGGTGTGCTGTGGAATATTTTGAAGCAAGTGGCTCTATTCTGCAAATGCTCCTTCAGCGGCTTGTTCCCAGCACATCTCACAATGGAAGAACCCTTCTCCACCATGCTATTCTTTGTGGTAATGCAGGAGCAGTTTCAGTGCTTTTGAAATGTGGTGCTTATGCAGAATCTCCAGTTAAAACCACCCGGAAAATTGAGTTTCGCCCTATACACATGGCAGCTCGGCTTGGTTTCTCAAGCGTTCTTAAATGTTTGATTGACTTTGGCTGTGATGTGGATGCAAGAACGGACACAGGAGATACAGCTCTGATGATCACTGCAAGATTCAAGAGGGAAGACTGCCTAAAAGTATTGACTAGAGCAGGTGCTGATTTTGGTTTGGTTAATGTAGCTGGTGAATCTGCGAGCTCCATTGCTGCATCCAATCGATGGAAGCTTGGTTTTCAGGGTGCAGTTCTGGAAGTCATCCAGAGCAGAAAGGTTCCCAAGTCAAGTGACATGTCTGTCTTCTCACCATTACTGTTTGTGGCTCGATCCAGGGACCTTTTATCCTTGAAGACTCTGATTGGACAAGGAGAGATTGATCTGGATAGCCAAGATGACCAAGGTTTCTCTGCTGTAATGATCACAGCTGCAGAGGGTCATGTCGATGGATTCAGGTTGCTTGTTTATGCTGGGGCTAATGTCAAGCTGCAAAACAAGTCTGGGGAGACTGCTGTTACCCTCTGTGCGCTAAATCAAAATCGTGACCGATTTGAAAAGGTTCTGCTTGACTTTGCTCTTGAACAGGGTAGTCGAAGTGCTGCAGGTTTCTATGCACTGCATTGTGCAGCTCGATGTGGTGACTTGGATGCAGTGAAGCTGTTAACAACCCGGGGCTATGATGTAAACATGTCAAATGGGGATGGTTACACCCCACTTATGCTGGCAGCAAGGGAAGGACATGGCCGCACATGTGAATTCTTAATCTCCTGTGGAGCACGCTGTGATATCAAAAATGCAATGGGTGAAACAGCACTTTCACTTGCTAGAAAGATGCAGAAAGACGAGGCAGAGTGGGTGATACTGGATGAACTTGCCAGGAAGTTGGTCTTAACTGGTGCTCAGGTGAAGAAGCACATTAAGGGTGGTAAAGGGTCTCCACATATGAAAGTTCTTACGATGGTTGAAGCTGCTGGAATATTGCGTTGGGGAAAATCAAGCAGACGTAATGTCATATGCCGAGAGGCGGAAGTGGGACCAAGCTTGAGGTTCCAGAAGATCAGGCAAAGGAAAGGTGATGCTGAGCTTCCTGGAATCTTTAGGGTGATCACAGCCAAGAACAAAGAATTTCACTTTGTGTGTGAGGGTGGTTCTGAGATGGCAGCACTTTGGGTGAGGGGAATAAAGCTCGTGACAAGAGAAGCTATGTTTCGCGAATAGAGATATTCCTCGGTGATAAGCACAAGAGTTTAGATGTATAGTTATTAGAATTCTTACTAGTTGCTCTTATTAGTACCTGTAGTACTTCATCTTGTAGTACTTCGTTTGTAAATGACATTTTAACGAGAAAAAGAAAGGTTGAGAAGATCAAAGCTTTTACTGCTGCCCAGCATCGCTATATAGGAGTTGGGTTTTACTACATTTGACAAAGATTATACAGTGACGAATTTGAGAAACACAGGTTACTTAAAACCAAGGAAAATGACTTCTCCTGATTCTTTTTTTTCATAAATGACATTTTAAAACTTTCCTACCTTTTAGTACACCCACCAACTCTACATGGTTACACCATTGCCAATTGTATTTGTCTAAATGATGTATAAATAGTTTTTACTTGCCCATCAAATATCAGAAAATAAGCTTAAAATATATAATTCTTTTTCAACCAAATACACCCTAGATGGAATTCAAATATTCTTTTATTTCATGAAGTAGTACCTAGTCACGTGCAGTGCACAGCCTTTTCATGAGGGCATAAAATCAGGAGCATCTTATAAGATTGTGTTTTGGCAGTAGAAAACAAACCATATCTGCGGTCCAAAAGCCTCCTCCCCAAAAATCTTCAAATACACCGACCCGCATATCCAATTTATAAGTCCACTTTTTACTTCACCTTCTCTGTTTAATCAATGCTTCACACTGGTTTTCACAGTAACACCACCATTGATCAGCTGAACAATGATATCTTTTATGCAACTACGAACCCCAAACCCGAAGCTTGCATTTCTTTCAAGAACATCGCGAGGATCCCTTTATCGGTATTTCGAGTCTTTTATGCTTTTTCTTTGTTAGTCTGTATGAAATTGTTGTTAGGTTACCTATGAGACAACTTTCAATTTGAACATGATAAATACAATTGACCAACTTTGGCAGTATACTGATATCTTTATGCTTGGATTATGAGATAGAGCAACTTGCTTTTGTATAGAACTAGAAGCCACTGACGAGAAATACTCATGGGTTTAAACTCCGAGGGGACATTTTCTAGGATTTGATTGCTACAAAATCGCTCATTAAGCTTTAACCTTGTTAATGAAAGTTCGATTCCCATCTTGTAATCCCCATCCCTTTACCCCAGATTTGGGGGAAAAAGAAGAAGAAGAAGAAGAAGAAGAAGAAGAAGCTTTCTGGCCAATGGAGCAACAGGTTATCTTGTTTATTATTTTCCCTGTGTGCTGAAACCCTTTGAAAGTCGTCTGAAAATACCTACATCTCTCTTGGGATCCTACAGACCTACCAAAAGAGAGAGTATGGAAGAAATAGATATATATATAGGTGATACCAATTAGTTGAGATTAAGTTTGAATCAAATCAGCATATTTACTTGAGTTCAATGCTAAGAATATTTTAGCCCTGTTAGAGATTCACAATATATGTTTCTAGGAGTGTAGGGAACTCTAATGCTGGAGAATATAATTTTAGTAATATTGTACTGAGATGGACTTAAATGGAGCGATATGGACAGCGAGGATTCATTTAGCCTACTCCAAACTTGCTGACATTGAGGCTAGTTGTTCTTAGTTGTTTGTTTGTGATAAATATGATTATTCTGTGGTAATATCTCTTACAACTAAACATTCCAGTGGTTGTGTAATATAATATGCATTGTAATACCACTTGTGTGGAATAAGAGCTCTAAATATGCCTCCTCTTTTTCCTAACTATATGAATAGAAGAAGTTAATTAGGCATCACTCATTTACCATTGCACAAGCATATGCTGTTATTATACTTCTGTAGAGCGTAGACATGTAATTCATCATTTTTTCTACAATATTTTCACTTTAGCTTTTACTTGCATTTGTCAAACCTGTTTTTGAAAACACTTTTCTTGAGCTGAGGGCCTATTGGAAACAACCTCTCTACCTCACTCAAGAAATGGTAAGGTCTGCCCACACCCCACCCTCCCATACCCCACTTGTGGGATCACGCTCCATATGCTGCTGGTGCTGTTGTTGTAGTGCTTCATGTTTTTGTGGGATATCATCTTCTCTTTAGTTCGTGGTTAAATAATTAGTTAAACTTTCTTCAGGATTGAACTGTCATTTCCTCAGAAGGTTTTCTTTTGCGCAGCGAAGTATTGTAAGTTTCTAAATTCTGGAATACCAATTGTGTTACATCCAGTACACTTTTGGAACCATCACTGTGTATCCTCCTAGCAGTACTGCTATTGGTTTTGCCATAATCTTTGTACATTATCTTTGATTGACAGCTGATTCCGAGATAGACGGATCTTTTAACTTGCGGGTGGTTCCCCCAACCCTTGTAGCTGCTGAAAAGGAAGAAGCAAAGGCTGTCTTGACCTTGTTTCTGAAGAAACAGGGTTTAAGCAATGCTCTTGCAGCAAGAACTATCAATAGATCAGAATCTTTTATCGATCACCTTGTCTCTCGGCTGCATTCTGTTCACAAGTCTCGCTATCTCGTAGGTCTGGTTTAATCAGATTGATTCCCTGTTCTTCTCCCCTCTTTCTTTGCTTGTACATTTGTGAATTTGCAGAAAGTGCACGACCATATTCACCATGCTGTTTTCTGTTTAAGAATTGTGAATTTCATTTAATTTGCAGGACGAGAACTAACTACTCTTGAGATTAGGGATGCTCTCATCCCATACCTAGAGGCCCTCCATGAGGAATATGGAAGCATTCTGGTGGACGTTGTGGACAGCTTTCCAAACCCACCTGTTGTCGAGAAAATAGAAGAAACTATTGAAAAATTACCTGTTCCTGTCACACCAGCTTCACCTCCCAGTGCTGATCTCGACTCCAAGAAACTGAAGGCTCTGGCGAGAGTGAGTGACATTGGACCCACTGGAAAGCTTCCCCAACATATTTTATACCTTGTTGAACTGGGCATGGACATCGAAAGGATTAGAGTAATCACACGAAAGTTTCCCGCTTTTGCCTACTATAGTCTTGAGGGAAAAATCAAACCAGTAGTTGAGTTTCTCCTTGATCTTGGAGTGCCAAGATCGCAGATCCCAACAATTCTCAGCAAAAGACCTCAACTATGTGGAATTAGTCTCTCAGATAATTTAATTCCAACAATGGCATTTTTGGAAGAACTGGGTGTTGATAAAGAACAGTGGGCTAAAGTAATCTACCGTTTTCCTGCACTTCTCACTTACAGTAGACCTAAATTGAGAGCAACAGTGGACTTCCTTTATGAAATGGGTCTATCTGCTGAGAGTGTGAGCAAGGTTCTAACCAGATGTCCAAACATCATAAGTTATAGCGTGGAGGACAAGCTAAGGCCTGCAACTGAGTACTTCCTTTCAATGGGGGTTGATGTTGGAGTTCTTCTCTACCGATGTCCACAAACTTTTGGTCTTAGCATTGAGTCTAACATTAAGCCTGTCACCGAATTCTTCAAGGATAAGGGGTTCAGTATGACAGAAACTGCCACAATGGTGTCAAGATACGGTGCTCTATATACTTTCAGCTTGGCTAAGCTGGTATTAAAGTGGGAATTCTTTTTGACCATGGGTTATCCAAAAGCAGAACTAGTCAAGTTTCCCCAGTATTTTGGTTATAGTTTAGAAGAGAGAATCAAGCCAAGGTTTGCCATTATGACTGATAAAGGTGTAAGGCTGTTACTGAACCAGATGTTGTCACTGTCAGAGGATGCTTTCAATAAGGCTTTGAAGAGAAAATTGATGAAACTAGTAGATAATTAGCCACAGGCGACGTCTCTGATAATGAGCTGTGTGGAGATTTCAAGTCCATTGGGGCAAAAGTTATGATTTTCAGTTGTTGCTAGGTGAAGATAGCAGTGTTCGTATTATTTTTCTACAAAATTGTCTTAATGGATGCTAGGAAAATTTACTCTCCACTTGAGGAATCTTATTGAGTCATTAGACATCTCCTGTGCCTGGTGTACGACTGTATAGACTAAACTAATTGGATATATTGGTAGAATAGCTTTTAGGTAATGCATTTTATCTGTATTTTGTACTCGAGGTTCTGTGTTATAGGCGTTTAGAATATGATCCAAGTTTTGTTGACAGGATTTATTTATAGTTATTCAGGGTCTTTAACAAAGTGATTTCTCAATCTTGGGAGATCAACACTATTTGTGAGGGATATATATATCTTTCAACAGAATCCTTTGCAAGAGATGTTTTCACTGTTTAGTTGACGCAAGGATTTAACAAGATTCGAGTAAATCCAATTCTTCGACCAGAAGTAGAGAAATAATTTATTCTTTTCTATTTTTCGTGGTTCGAATGGAAAAACTTCTTACGGTATGTCACTATTTATTTATGAGTGTACTTAGAATAATTTAAATTAGTCAAACAAGTAAACATTGAAAATTATATGATCAAATCAGGCAGAAAAATGAGACTACAATGTGTGTTCATACAAAAATATTTGAATATTATTGCAATAAATATATATCTTATAGTCCAATTTATTATTTCAACTTCAAACTTGAAATAGAGAAATTTGATAAATATATCATATTACAAGTAAAATAATAATTTATAATTTATTTTCCAGAAAAATTTATATCCGAATCCATTGGTCATTGCCCATTGGTACGAAAATTAACTTATTTCAAGATCATAATCTTAAACTAATTACCACCGAAGAGTTGAGCTAAAATAATTACAAATTTGAGATTAGATGAAACATTCAGATTAAATTTAAAATTTGATTGATGTTATAAGCATTAGTTGACGATATAAAATTACCTTTCCTTTTCCTTCTCGTGGAAGATAGCTTATGCACTATAATAACAAAACTGCAATAACCATATTACAACATGATTAATTCTTTTTTATGAGTATTTAATTTTAAAAATACATAATTGGCTAACAATTCTGGAAAAGAAGTCGGAATTGACAGTGGTGTGAGTAGTAAGGGTTGTCTAAGTGACACGTATTGTAGTCAAAGTTAATGAGCTGGCAAACAAGGATCAAATGTTTTTCCGAATCGGGTCAGAACCCGTACATAGAAGTTACCGTTTGTGAGAAATCCCATAAATAGATAACAACAAACGTGTCTTTTTTAAAAAGGAATAAAATTTACTGCAGATAATATCAGACTACGGAAAATAAATAAGTACTCTTATTTAAATTATTATAATTCAATAATAATAATATCACTCTTACAAGTTTATCCTTCCCTTTTTTTTTTTCAAATTTTAACTTTTAATAAATTGATAGACATGATGTTTTTGAGGCAGTCCTAATGCATTTTCTTTTTTTGGGAAAAAAAATTAAATGAATGTATCTCAAATACGAAACGGTGCTTCCATATGTACAAAGCATAAGTATTTTCCTGGTATGCATGAACAGTTACATGAGCTCTCTTTATATTTTTGAATTCAATACAACTTTATTTGTAAAATTATCGCCAGGCAGGGTTTATTAATTATTTGGTCCTCCCAAAATGGAGCAACACATTTCAAAAATAGTAATCTCTCTATTTTTTTTTTCATAATATCAAACTAGAAGAATTTTGGTCAATATATATTTTGAATTTTGGTTAACATATTATTTTTTTCATTAAATTAATATAATCTAATTTAATGAAAAAAATTAATCTAACTCTCCAAAACTCTTAACATTATAAATAAAAGTTGACAAAGACAGTACTTAAAACAAAACTGGAAAAAAATTAAAATAAAATTGCGAGACTTCTATGACAATCCTTCTTCTTTCTATTTATAATCTCCCTCCTCTTCCTCCTCTCTTTTCAAGCGGTTGAATTCTGTAAAATCAAGAGCCTACACCTTAATTCATCTCTATACATAGAAAAAAAAAATTACCTTTTATGTAGAGTGAGGCATTTGTGTCTCTCTCTTTTACAAAAACAAAGATAGGTAAACGGACCAAAAACATGTTTTACTCACAGTTGCTTCTTTCCAAGAAGGGGCCTTTAGGCACCATTTGGATTGCTGCTCATTGTCATAAACGTCTCAAGAAGGAGCAAGTTCAGCAGACAGACATCGCTTCCTCCGTCGGTGAGTTTTTGCTTTTCCCTTTCTCATTTGCCCCTTTTCATTCACAGGAAGTTGTTGCAAGTAAAAGAAAGTAGTCTTTTTTATGATGGTGTTGTGTTTTTCTTCTTTTCCTGTAACCCCTTTCCTCCACGTAACCCCTTTCCTCCAAATCTATGTCTATTTGCATTTATTCTCTTTCTTTCCTCGATACATTAGACTGCAGGTTTATGAGGTTTCTTTACCCTTTGCTGAACCCTGATTTCTATTCTAACCAGAATGTCATTAATGGAATGTTGTGTTCTGTTGACCTAGTTGGAAAAAAATACAAGTGCTGCTGCCATGAGTTTGGCGGATTTTTCTATATAGGTGTTGAATGCACAGTTCATACAATTTATTCTTGTCCCAAATTGCGGCTAGTAGTTACCTTTTGTCTCCATTGTGTTAGATGTCAATCCCTACATCAACTATAGCCTTCTATTCCAAAGATGACTGGACAGAAGTTCTCAAGTTGAATGCTAAAGCCATACATTTTGTGATTTGATTTTTGTAATCGCTGCTTGTCAATCACAGTCATTGGGTCAGTGGAGACCTCTTGTGGGAAAGAATTTTACCACAAAGCCCCAACTAGGTGCTGCCACTTATATGAGTCTTCTTTACTACTGTAGTAGAATGCCCCCCATGTGAAGAAAGAATAGTGGGATACTCAGGTTCTCGTTGGACGTGACAGTCAGTTACAGTAAAAAGACTAAGGAAGGAAAGAATTTGATTTAATCACAGACTTAAATCAGGGTTTGGGCCATGAAGGTGAAACAGGTTAAAGCGTGACTGACAGTTTTTTTGGAAATCTTACTAAGTTTGCAACTTCTACTGTTTTAGCTGTAACGATGCTATAGTTGTAACAATGAATTCACAAGACACTGTATAAAATATAATTACATGGAAATAATCATGTCTTCCAAGCCACGGAAAATGGTTATTGGCTTTATGTTGGATTGGGAATATTCGCTGCAAACTTGGGTGATTATAGGTAGTGTTGAACGTTGTCTCTGTGAATTCCTTCAATGACTTGGGTGATTGTTTTCTGGCGGGGTTATCGGAAACAATTCTTTGGCTTCATATTGTTTCCTGACTCTACTTGTGGAATTACACTGGGTATGTAATTGTTATTTGTTACCTTGATTTCAGTTCACATGTTTATGTTTTGCTCTATATGTATGTATAATGAAGTGCTCATTTCCTTAGAATCTTTTTTTATTTCTGATTATGATGCTGTTTGATTCTTTTTTTTAGTTGCAACACGTAAAAGTAGGTTTTAGAAGTTTTACTCATTACTTGAGTGATTTAGATTTGCTTTTCTGCTTTTTTTTCCTTTTGTCTCAGAAAAAATTCTGCTGGATGAAGCTCCTGTGGTTACATACAGAATTTTAGGTCACCTGCTCCTGGGTGTGGTTAGAATATATTCTAAAAAAGTGGAATATCTTTTCAATGACTGTAATAATGTTCTTGTGAAACTAGTTGATTTCTCAACTCGCAAGAGACCAACTAGCAAACTATTAGCTGTACGGATTGAGGGTATGCGTGCTCCTGCCCACTCTATCACCCGACCAAAGAAATTTGAACTGGATGCTTTTGATCTGGAAATCTTGGAAGATCAAGATGCCAACAGGTGAGATAAATACTTGCCATGAATGACATGTTGAGTGTTCAATTTGTATATTTTCCTTTTTCATTTTCCTCATGTTTTTTATTGTTGGTTTGGGGTTAATCGTTTCAATCTTGATTTACAACAAACTGTTTTGAAGTGGTCATGCGGCATCCCGTCAAGATATCATGCTTTCAGGTACAGTACATCTTTGTGTCTTTTTATTCATGTTCTGTTACTTATCCCCAAAATATTAAAATAAAAAATAAAAAAACTTTCTGCTTTCTGTTTCAGATGCTAGGGGAAATGAGCAAACAGTTTTTGGCTTATCTAGCAAGGTAATCATTTTATGTATTATCTCTCTTTTTTTTTTTTGGGGTACACCTTAATTCATCTCTATACATAGAAAAAAAAAATTACCTTTTATGTAGAGTGAGGCATTTGTGTCTCTCTCTTTTACAAAAACAAAGATAGGTAACAAAAGAAGGCAACGTAGCTCACTTTCTGCTTCTGATCACTAAGTATCACTTTAACTTCTTTGCAAGATATACTACTGTTCATTGAGTATCTCGTCGTTCATGTTAAACTCTTTGCTATATGTAATCTATTGAGGACAAAATTTTAGAGGTTTATTAGATCCTTAGGATTGATGTAGCACATATAATCGAATCAGTTGATTGATTTGTAAAGTTTTGACTGCAAACTGGTTAGTGGAATTTGTACTTGCCAAGATACGCCGCCAGATTTACGTTATTGCTTTTGTTTAAACAAGGACTAGACAGTGTTAATGGTGCTGTGTTTAATTTAAGGAAGTAATTTAATTGATCTAGCTGTTCCAATTTCTTATGGTACTTCAG
>DF359723.1:55777-68758 GCA_000787875.1 Solanum virginianum
TGTTCCAATTTCTTATGGTACTTCAGAACGAGCTTAGAGCCTAATCCGTCACCTTCATTAGTTTTTTCCTAATGATGACATGGATTTCTTCGAATTCTCTTTAATTACTACCTTTTTTGGCGTGTGCGAGGTAGGGATTCTCTCTCTCTCTCTCTCTCTCTCCATGTCTTTATCTGGTACTGCTGCATGAAGAAGTTCAACCTTTGTTTTCTAAGGATTTTCACGCATACATGACATATAAGCTGCTTTTTACAGAACGAGGGAGACGTTTCTCATTCAGAGTCTTTGACCATGAATCACACTCCAGTTAGAGAGTATGTACTAATCCTACACCTCTGTTAATTGCTGTAGTGCTAGTGCTAATAGTTTAACTTTTCATGGTATAGCATGCATTCACCTCACCTGATGGACAACGATTTTGACTTCCGCCCATCACTTGGGTCAGGCCATGTAGAAGCTCTGTGGAACCTTAATGAGACTAGATTTTCCTTGGAAGATCGCTTTGAACCTATGACCTTTGAGGACATTGAAATTGAGATGGCCTCTGAAAGGAAAGCTGATCACCACACTGATGATGAACAGATCAAAGAGTCTAATGCTGGGAACGTAGTAAATGAGGAGCATCTTTATGAAAAGAGGTCGTCCTTGGAAGATCATGCAGAACCGATGATTATCACAGCAGGCCTTGGTGAAACAGAAATTAACACTGATCAACAATCTGAGAAAATTCATCAGCGAACTGAGCTCTTAAAGCACCCTGATGTAGGAGTGAATGTAGCTGATGAAGGACTAGCAGGCCTTGGTGAATCATTTCTTGTGGAAAAGCATCGTGATTTTGAGCAAAAGAAAAATGTTGAAGCATCTTCCTCTAGAAAAGGGAAGGATCGTAGTAAAGATGATCGATCAGTGTCCCTCTGTATTGATGTATACCCAGAGACCAAAATCTCAGGTGATTCTGCCTCATCTGATTACCTTGTGCTTTCACTATCATTTAAGAAACTGGAATAGATCCATTCAGTAACTTTCCCAACAATCGGAAACTAAAGATTTTTATATACGTTCTTCTATAGATATGCAAATATAGAATTTTTTTTTTAATTTTAATCTGCAAATAGGTCGATGGGGAAAATAAAACTCCCCACCTTGGAATAGAAATGATCTCTATTCTTTTGTCAACCAAAAAGTTATTATTCAATGATATAGTAAATAGAGGATTTCCTAATTCTATTATTTTATATATCAATTATTTTAATCTGCCCCTTCTAATTGTTTTGCTTGTTGGATACAATCTAATTTGTCCCTTCAGATACTCGATCAAATCATGCTTTAAACTTCTTGTGTCTTTAACCGGCATCACTTTCTTCCAATTCAGGATCTACTTCACCGGATTTCATATCTGTTCGCACCCCAGCTACCAAGGAGCATAGTCGGATTTCAAGGAAGCGGAAGTGCATGTTTGATGAGTCTATTGTGATCCCAAATGAGTATGATCCTTCTCGTCTTTTCAACCATTCAGGATTGATCTTAGAGAAATGCAGCTTTCATTCTGTGGTTTCATTTGTACCGTAACTGATGATATAATGGCAGTTTGGAAAGTGGTCTATGCATGTAGGATAATGGATAGTCATAATTTCTTGTAGAGCTTTCCATTTCTTTAGACCTAGACTTCTATTGCCAGTGGAGTTTCGAATTGTGTCTGAACATGTCGATGCTCTCATTCCATAGTTGTACTGTTCATGTTATTGTGTGCTTATGTCATGCAGTTCCGCATTAGAGTTTTCAAATGGTATCCTGGTAGTTTATAGCATGACGACAGTGATTTTGTGGATGCACTCGTCAGAGGCATTTTGTTTCTGTTGATCCTCCTCCTTGTTGTAACCTTCTTTAGTTAGTCCAGTTCAATTCATTGCATAGTTGGAAGAGATTGATGTGACACAATCCAAACATGCAGGGTATACAAGCACTGGCTTGTTGATGCAAATGACTTAGTGTGCAAGAGAAGGAAAGCCCCTCTTTCCAGTTATTTAGCATGGAAAGCACGTAAAATTTTGTCACTTCCTCAGAGTTTTGAGGAGCCTCTTATTCCTTGTGAGTTAGCTTTCCGATGTTGTCACTGCCATTTTTGTGTTTTAGGTAATTTAACAAACCAACCATGGCAATGCAGGTAATCTTGCAATTGATATTACATCGGCAATTCGCAAAATTAGATCAACAAGGCATGAGCCTCCAGAAACAGTAGAAGTTCCTCTGAGTGAGGACATACCAAAGACTTCTTGTGAACTTATATCTGGGGAACGAATACCCGTTGCTCCTGCAGCTTCTCTGTATGAGGACCTACCTATTGCTCCTGCTACATCTCTGCACGAGTTCATACCTGAATCTCCTGGTACCCTCAGATGTGGAGAACAAATACCTAATGCTCCTGCAGCATCTCTGCATGTCGGTGTACCTGGATCTCCTAATACACTCAGACATGATGTTGAACACGCACCTATTGCTCCTGCAACGCCTGTCACTGGCTCTAGCTTGTTCAGATTTCATGATATGCAAGGAACTTCTAGATCACTCATAGAACCAGCAAGTTCAACTGAAAGCACGGAGAAAGGAGCACTTTCCATGGACGATGTAGAATTTGAAATGAACTTGATGGATGAGGTATGACATGACTGACTAGTCTGATTCTTTACATAAATAAAGGAAATTGTTTTTTAGCTATGGTAGTGTGTTGTGACGATTATTAGCTTTTTCTAGGAAAGAAAAGAATTCTGTGGTCCATATATGTTATTGTAATGCTATTAAGTATTATAATTGCTAACTGTTACAAATGCCCTCTTTTCAGGAGATAAATTCATTTGAAGGGGATGCCTCAGAAAAATGTAAGACAATTCTTGGCTTTAGGGGGTGGGGAAGGGATATGTTTTAGTGGTGCAATATTATTTCAGTTGGATTGCCATTCTCATAAATTTTTTTCTTGGTTGCAGGTAATTTTTCCCTGAGAACAAGGTATGATGAACAAAAGGGATCTCATTCTCAATCTTTGCGATCCCCCTTCCCCATATCTATGGCATCTTTTGGTTTATGACTCTCGGAAACTTGCTGAAAATTATTTCTTCTGTTTTTGCTGGATATTCAATTAGTTGCTTTCTTGCATGCAGAAAGGTTGCAAAATATCTGCTTGAAAATTTTCTTGCTCAGAAGGGGAAGGAGAAGGTAGAGGTTGTTAACTTGTCCTCGCTTCTGAAGAGGAAAACAAAGAGAGAGAGTGCAAGGGTGTTCTACGAGACACTGGTAATGTTTCTAGGTTCCTTTCGTCTTTCTGGTAATTTTAGGTCTGCCAAGTATTAACTTGTGGATGAATGCAAGTATTTGATCCATATATTAAAGAGCACGAGAGTTTTTTGTCCCTTGTTCCCCCTTCTGTCAAGCATCCACCCTGTGCTTTATATAAGATGGTGCTTAAACAGGATTTTCCTTGGTTCTATTGTTTGTTAAATGCGTGTGTTCTTGGCCTGTAAGCTTTGCTCACCAAAGATTAGTGATAGGAATGAATGGACACATACACATGCATCATAAATATAGTGTATACATGGATGGACACATGTATTATTTTACGATGTTTCATTTGCAGGTTCTGAAATCAGGAAGCTGTATAGATGTGCAGCAGGATGATGCCTATGGTGACATTCTCTTGCGAGAACTCCCTAGACTAAAGCAGACCTTTGAAGCCGACGGCCTTGGATCAAAGTCCTGAATCTATAATTATGTTCTCATAGAGAGTAGTGTTGGTAAATAGTAGCACAGGAAACAATCACATGACATATTATGCCTAGTCTTAAGAGGAGGAGTAGTAGTAGTAATAGAAGTAGATGAACCAATCAACATGCATTATGCTTTTATGTATGTTTGGTTTATAGAGTGGAAGAGGGAAGAGCATGGCTTCTCTTTGCTAGGATGAAAATATAAAAAAAAAAAAAAAAAAAAAAAGAGGAAGACATAGAGGTTGAATTTTGTTGTGAATCAATCATTTCTCATCTCCCTCGACATGAGTGAGGTTTGGTTATTGTAAATTATTATGTCTACCAACTCATCTAGCTTATGAATTCCAATTTATCAGGAATTAGTTGAATTTATTGTCAACGTTATGTAGCTGGTTTACTAGTACTGGTAGCCAGTTTAACCATTTGAAAAGTTATTACTCCAACTATGGTAAAATTAATACACAAAAATGACTTAACATAACTGCAGACTAAAAGGGTGCATGAAATAATTATACCAAATATATCAATGGAGGTGGTAATTATTTATTATCAACAATCAGCAATACTTGTGAATATGTTTTATCACTTGTGATCTTTAGAAATATGTTACTATTACTCAAGTTCTAATTTGTGTAGACTTATTATTTATTACTTCGTTTCAAAATAATAGCACATGTTTACATGTGAAAATAATTAATTTTGTATCTTATATTATGCCATAGGTGACATTTTTTTTCCCATTCATACAAATGTTACGATATGAGTATTAGTCATAGCTTTCAAAATGCTTTATTACATAAACAATATCACATGTTAAAAAAATTTGTGTATCACATAAAAGTTTTGTGCCAATCATTTACGTCACACAAAATTTTAATTTTTGTGTCATTCAAATTCTTTTTTGGAACGAAGAGAATATCTATTTATATTATTATAAAAGCATGACCTTTCAAGTTAAATATTAAATTAATATTATTGACATTACTCACTGACACCTATTTGTGTGCTCATGTTTATGTACTACATCTATTAAAATACATGCAATAAATGTCTTGCTCAAAGGAAGACCTCCTATAATTGCTCAAAGAAATATGATTATTTTATGGACCATCTTCATAGATTCGGGTGAATTAAGAAATAGAATTATTCACATTAAATATTCAGAGAAAAATTTAATTATTCAAATTATATCAATACAATTTTTATATAACATACATTTTGAATCGTTAATCGCGTGCATCACACGTGTCAGAAAACAAATATACTTAATCTTGAAATTTAAGGAAATTTTTATATGGTTAAAATTAGTTAATGAAGTAGCATCCTCTTGAAAGTTATGAGTCATAAGAGTCCATGCCACATATTATTTTTTGTCTCTATTTACATGAATTGATAGATTTTCTATACATATTTTAAAATTTTTAAGTTGTTAATTATTACGATTTATAGCACATTTTGTGTTATTTTTAAATAATAAATGTTACTTATTTTGTTTCAATTCATGTTGCAGATATAAAAATTTTAGAGTCAGTCAAAATTTATATTTATTTTTTAAATATTAAATTATTAATAGCTGAAGCAACTAGAAAAAATAATTTATTAAGAATAATATTGTAAAATCATGCCGTTGAAGCAAACAGTCAATCTGCAACTGCTTTTAAACCATATGATTTATTCGATGTAATATTATAAATTCATAGTTGAAACAAATAAAAAAATAATTAATAAAAATAATGTAGTAAAATTAAGCAGCTGAGACAAACACGTTAACGGCAATTATCTTTTAAAAAAATAATTAATTAAAGATAATGTTGTAAATTCATAATTATAATAGTTAAAAAAAATAATTAAAATCAATGGACAAGTTAAGCTGAAGTGTCGACCACAATGCTATTTATAGTAAAAAAGTAATATCAAATTTAGGATTAGAATTAGAAAAAAAATATACTTGTGTGTTCTCGGCCCAGCAGTTGAAGGGAAGCCTCGGCCCTTATTTAGCGTATTACTCCTCTCGATTTGCATCATCTCTTCATTGATCCGTGATCGCTGAGAAGGATGAATCTGAACATGAATTCCATGGAATCACTGGTCGCTCAAATCCAAGGGCTATCGAGCAATGCCTCTGACATAACTCAGCTTCACAACTTTCTCAAACAATCCGAAGACCTACTCCATTCCGACTTCAATCGCCTGCTTGCTTCTCTCTCGGAACTCGATCCTTCTATTCACTCCCTCGGCTTTCTCTATATCCTGTAAGTTCCTCTTCATCCTAATCTATGTAAATTTAGGGTTTCACTTTCGAGGTGAAGATCCTTGGTTTTAATTACCCATTGGTAGATATATAGTGGTTATAACGCCCTAGGGTTTGGCAAAGCACGCACCCGATGTTACTCACAGGTATATAGAATCTCAGCTTTTTAGCTTAAAGAGGATTAACCCCAATACATGTGGGATTGGGGGGTAGTTGATTACATATTCTATATGCAGAATTGAACCATCCATAGAATAGAGACTAGTATTTGTATCACAGGCTAGCAGTTGTACTGCGAGTGTTGTCTTTTGTACACTGTCTAATGTGTATTACTCATATTGTTGTGTTTGTTGACTAACAGGGAGGCATGCATGTCATTCCCAGTTTCTAAGGAGCAAGTTAATGAACTGCTTGTTTCTGTCGCTAGATTTATCAATTCATGTTCTGCAGAGCAAATCCATTTGGCGCCCAATAAATGTAATTTGCTCTCATTGCTGGAATAGCTTTTGTGAATATTCCTCTTTCTGGGCTAACTTATATTGAGGCATGTCCGCAATTTGTGGTTGCAGTCATTTCTGTTTGTAAAAGGTTTAAGGATCAAGTTATCTTGCTGGAAACTCCAGTTCGTGGCGTGGCTCCATTGCTGACTGCTATTCGTAAACTGCAATCCTCCTCTGAGCAATTAACAACATTGCATGCTGATTTGCTGCTGCTTTGTATATTGGCGAAGTGCTATAAAGCTGGCTTCTCCGTGCTGGAAGATGACATATATGAGATCGATCAGCCACGGGACTTTTTTCTCTATTGTTACTACGGGTCAGTTGTTTCAGACCTTCAGCTTTGAAGTTATTTCAGCTTGTTCATTCCTTGATAAGTGATCATTAAAAAAAAAAAAAGGAATATTTTGTGGAATAGGATAGTTCAAGACATATTTAATTCACTAGGTCACGCTTTCCCATCAGTTGTTTTCTAATAATAGGAAATAGGAGAAACTTTGCTCGCTTATGAATATTGTATTTGCTTTTATGGTTATCTGGCGAGATAATTTTGTTCGAAAGCCTATGGTATTGGTAAACATTTATCTACATTTGCCTTTTACTTTTGATATTGTTTAGTTCTCCAAGCTAAAGACAAACTTCTTAACAGCCTCATCCTCAAAAACTAAGTTGCTTGGGCTCCGGTGCGGGTGTCCGATACAGGTGCCGATCTAGAGGTTGGATCCTTCATGAGCTGATTTTTAAGATTCAAGGACATGGATCTATATACGGATACGGGTGCGGAGATTTGCCTAAAAATAATTAAAATATCTAAAAATAGAGTGATAAACCCTAAGAAGAGAAGGTAGAGGACAGCTGGTTAAAAAATGAATAGAAGAGATACACCCACATGAGAAAGTTCTTCTGTAAAGTGTCAAAACAATACTGAACTACGGAAACACTGTCCGACCATCTGTGATAAGATAGATGAAGTCAGCAAGTACTAATAATGGAAAAACAAATTTCGGAAGCATCGGAAGAGCAGCACAAGAGAAAGATGGAAACACACCCAAAGGAGGAAAAGGATAAATTGGAAATTCAACCACAGAGGAAACATTGTTGAGCATCAAGGGCGGAGCAACAAGTAGGAGAAGAAGAGTCTAGAGGAAGTTAACACGGATAACTTTAGCTTAGGTCTTACATATAAATTGGGAAACTTTTCATTTTCCACCAGGTGTTGGGCTTGGATCATTATAGCAAGAATTGGGCTTTTTACTATTGAATAAAATGGTCAGCTGACCAAACATTTACCCAAAAAAGGAGTGATAAAACCTAAATTATGAGATATTGCGTGGAGAACTTGAGAAGAATCTTGGAAGGTGATTAAAGGAAAGGAGTGACATAGAAATTTCTATATAAAAATTATTCCATTTTCTTCAATTTTACCTTATTTTTTGTATTGATTACAGAAATCATTTTAAAACTGTCCACACTTTCCCCCACGATTTTCAAAGTACCCAAAACCGGTTGACCAAATCGGACACGGATCTCACACCCATATCCGCACCCATGTCGTGTCAACACGGGTGCCACACCAAAAGTGAAGAGTCCCAGCAACTTAGCTCAAAAATGTATTTTTGCCGACCTTGCCTTTGGTGAAGGTCCTTAGTTAGAAGTGGGTCATGATAAGGGTGAAGCTATAGGGTTGGAGAAGCAATGTGAATCTCGGCTGATGCACCAACTTAGAATGAGATTGAGTAATTCAATATTTTCTTAATTAAAACTCACTAATATATGATCTTTCTGTCAGTCTTTAGATTTTCCTGGATTTGTGTCTCATACTTGTTGACGTGTGTTATAATTTTGGACATAATAACAGGGGAATGGTCTGCATTGGACAAAAGCAGTTCCGCAAAGCATTGGAACTCTTGCACAATGTATGTTACTGTTCATTCCATGTTTCCTTTTTTGCCGTTTGGTTTTGTTATTCCCTATTTTGCAAGTTACTATATGTTGACTACATCTGTTTGTTAATTTGTGCTGATTCTAGCTGTTGTGCTTCTAGGTTGTGACGGCACCTATGTCTACTCTAAATGCAATAGCAGTTGAAGCTTACAAAAAGTACATTTTGGTTTCATTGATTCATCTTGGGCAGGTGTGTTTTGCCACCATTTTTACATAGTTTTGGTGATAATATTTATGTGAGTCTATTCTGGGACAGTTGTGAGAGATTTATGTGAGTCTATTCTGGGGCTTGAGTTTGCACTGCAGTAAAACCTTCTTATTTTACAATATATATGATATTATTACCCCCTGTACTCGTTTAATTTGAGCGAATCAACTTTTTAAAATGATTTTGGCTTGTAAATATGCGCTTTGAGCAGAGATGTAAGTGCCCCCCTCCCCTCCCCACCCCCCATGCTAACAACATTGCATGCTGATTTGCTGCTGCTTTGTATATTGGCGAAGTGCTATAAAGCTGGCTTCTCCGTGCTGGAAGATGACATATATGAGATCGATCAGCCACGTGAAACCCCCAAACAACAACTAAAAATATGCACAAAGTAAAAAAGAATATGACAAACCAAAAAAAGAATATGACGAACCATGTTTCCAACGTTTATTCCTGCTGGTTTTCATTCTCTTGATTAAATTGAGGTTTGCTTCTGATGGCAGTTCTCTACCAGTTTTCCGAAGTACACTTCTTCCGTGGCTCAAAGGAACTTAAAGAATTTCTCTCAGGTAATTATTTCGACTGTGCAAACATTGATTCCAAGTAGCACCGACTGATTTGCCCAAAGCAAAATGAAAGGCATTCTTTCCCCTTAGTTGATTTGGTGACAGTGCAAGTTCAATTGAGCATGCACAGTTGGTGTTACAATGTTGATGTTAGAAATCTTGTACTGATTAGAGGGTTGTTTCAAAATATAAGCATTGCATTATTTTGTATTAGTAGGCTACGCATAAAGCTGCATAAAAGATAATGAAACAAGAAATAGATCAATTATGTAATAGAAGTGATAGAAAGAACACATTTTTGTGTATAGATTATATGGTAAGCTTGATAGGATATCATGAGTAGTTGAGTACTTTGTGCACAGTACTACAAATGTTTTGGCACCATTTGGTGATTTCATACAATAAAACTTGATGTATCAGAAAAGTCACCGTTTAGAGTCCCCAAAATCTGTTTAGTGTACTCAGCGAAGAAATAAAGTGACCAGCTGGAAGTTTTTGAAATCCCCGCATTATTTTCTAATATAAAATAAATCCAGAAATTGGGAGGAGATTGAAGAGACACCACATCAAGGATACTTCTCTGTCATGTGTGGTCCTTATGTGTGGAATTTAACATAAACTACTTATTTGCTTCTTTTTGAGCAGCCCTACCTGGAGTTGTCAAGCAGTTATGGCACTGGAAAAATCTCTGAGCTTGAGACATTTGTTCAAACAAACAAGGATAAGTTTGAAAGTGTAAGTTTTCTGGAGGTCAAACTGGTGCATTCCCTGATCTTGTAGCAGCTAAGATGAAAGCATGGGTGCAAAGTGAAAGCTCTTTTATTCTGTCTCTCAACTCCCAAAGTCCCATGTTGGTTCATCTTTTGTGAAAGTTTAATAATCTTTCCATTATTTTTCAGGATAATAATCTTGGATTAGTGATGCAAGTAGTATCTTCTATGTATAAGCGCAATATTCAGCGGCTAACTCAAACATACCTAACTCTCTCCCTCCAAGATATTGCTAACACCGTCCAACTTAGAGGCCCGAAAGAGGCAGAAATGCATGTGCTGCAGATGGTATCCTGCTTTCTAATACTGGATTGTGTAAGTCTTCAACTTTGAATCTTGAAGTTTTGATGTTTCACTTTGGTTATAGATTGAAGATGGTGAGATATATGCGACGATCAATCAGAAAGATGGTATGGTTAGATTTCTGGAGGATCCTGAGCAGTATAAAACATGTGGAATGATTGAACACATTGATTCATCAATTAAGAGGTGAGACTTTTGTTATTTCGGTCATTGGACATGGATATTCTAGAATGTAATTTCAGTTAAGCAGAAGTCTACATTTTTCTTGTAATTAGGCTGTCATTTTTCTGTCCAAAGTGGTGGCTATAGCTACTGGTTTGCTTTTTAAGAATTTACATTTATTTTCGAACTCCCAATGAATTTGGAACAAATTTGAACTTTTGAACATGGTACTAATGATGGATGATATGCACCAAAAGGATGCCAATTTCCATCCAGCATTTGGATATCTGCACCAATTGTACCAACATAAGGGAGGGGAGTGAAAAAATCAGTGCGTGAGGGGGAGTAAGATTGAAATTTAGTAGGTGTAGTACATAAATAGGTTAAGAATTTAAATTTGCATAACTTGTTGATAGTTGGGTGAGGGTAGAGGATAGGCTTTCTATCACATTACTTTAATGTTGACATCTCTATCTCTTTGTACATTTGTTTTAAAGAACCAATGTGAATGCTGCTTTTATTGTTACTGTTCTATCAATTGCTATGAAAGGATAACTAAAAACTGCAATGATGTATGTTTTTCTATTTCAGATTGATGGTGGTGTCGAAAAAGCTGACTTATATGGATGAACTTATGTCATGTGATCCGATGTACCTGAGTAAGGTAAAAACTATGTCAAAGTCCTCTCGCTAACTGCTTAATAGAACAACTGTATTTTTCACTAATTTATAGTGTTCACCTTCTATGCAGGTTGGTAGTAGGGAGAGACAGAGATTTGATTTTGATGATTTTGACAGTGTTCCTCAGAAATTCACTCTCTGAGACTAGCAAACTTCAGTTTTCCGAGTAAATATGGCAAATGATGCTTGATATAAACAAACTTTATTCCATTGACCTCAAGAAATGGATAAGGAAATAGGTGTAGGTCCATTTGCCTTCTGCTTTTCGTTTTGTGCGGGCAAGCTCGACTGCTTGCTTCTAGTTTTAGATTATCTGGCGAGGAAAGTTTCTAGTTGCAGTTAAGAGGCTTAGGAGGATCATAGTGGTCATCGTCTTTACTGGATATTGGTGTTTTAATTTATTTGTTTAAAGAAGCAAGGTCCTCGAATAGAGATATCCCAGTTTTGGGTTATTACAAAAATGGATTACCTTGTTTCTACTCTCTTACTTATTTCTTTTGCCTTGCAGATACCCGCCTTGTTAGCAGAGCATGTAATGGCAAAATAAGATGCTTTGCATGTTCAACAACATTGTATTGCCTCATAATTTTGAGGATAAAAATCTTGAGTAGGTGTAGAACTCGACATAGTAAAAGCAACACAAGAAAGTGTAATGTTCAGTGTATAGATTTACTGAAGAAGCTTCCCTATATATTTGTTTGTCGTCTTTTCCTACAAATGGAAATCTAGACCACGGAAGTCGGAGATGGTGACAGGCCACCAACGACTGCCAAAATAATACTGCTAGTGTATGAACGTAACCTTGATATTAAACAAGATTAACTATAAAAATGAAGAGATTTAGTGTATGAGGATTCTATATTTTTCTTTGCAGACGATGAATGAACTTGACGTTGACATGCAATGACATTGAAAAGTGACATGATCGCCTGGAACCAGTAACATATCAGTTTAACAATCTCAATTTGGTTCTCCACGTATCTCCTACTACTTGCCTGGGCTGTGGATTATCTGGTCCTCTATCTCGCTGTCCAGAGGTGAAATACAACCATCCATCCCAGAATCCTGCCTGTGTTGTCTTCATCCGATATGGCATCTTTCCAATGACAGACCATGTCTGCATAAATTGTAAAAATAAAAGAAGACAACAATCTCAGAAGCCTAGAATGTTAAAAAGGAAATAAGTTGTGCAGTCACTCGAACACTAGGCAATGAAACATAGTGGAGGTTCTAACATTTAAGCTATCTGTGACTTCATCAGACGAGTACTTTACGTAGTTTAACACAAAGATACTGCAAACTTTGATGATTGTTTGGAATGAAAAGAATAGGTAAATACCAGAGTATTTAGGTTGAACTGGAACACCTCACCAACTAAAATCATCCTTTTGGTCACAGGATGCTTCTCTGTTGTGCCTCCAACAATAACAATAGAATTATTTACAATAACCCAAGAACATTCTATGTGCGAAACCGGTTTTGGCATAGCAGGCAACCCTTTCCATTTCATACTTTCATCCAGCATATAAACATCTCCAAAGACCACCTGAAGCCACAAACGTAGAAATTATCGTAACCTTCCCAAAAGAACTTGAAGATAAAACTATTAAAAGGAACACACGACCTCAAGTTTAGTTGACCAAACTGCAACAAGCATGCTTAGGATTTAATAATCAAATAACGGAACCTAGATAAAAACTATAGCAACATATACCTCGAACCTTCGTGAGCATTTAAAGATAGGGGAGCCAGGTTTGGCCATGAAATCACCCTCTTGACCGCCAATTACATAAAGCCGATCACCAACAGCAATACATGCCCTGTAGGGAATAGCCTCAAGA
>DF359722.1:568-31069 GCA_000787875.1 Solanum virginianum
GAAAGTTGACACATAATCTCTGAATTCTCCAGAAAATCACAACAGGGTTCTTGGCTCATAATTAATCCAACGTACCAAAATGTGGGTCCTAACAGGTTGGATGAGTATGGACTATGGTGGACTACATAACATCTGGACAAATATGCCCCTTACATAGTCTGTGAGTTCTATATGGCGTATCTTGATACACTCCGCCAGGGGTTGCCGAAGAACAAAAGGCCAATTGAGTAGTCAAGGCTACGAGTGGTGACAGTACGAGGGAGGAAAGTTCATATCTCAGAGGAGATGATTAGACTAATGTAGTTTGGGCCTTCTTATAGAGTTCCTCAGTCTACCATAGAGTACGATAGTCATATTGATAAAATGAGGAGTGTGGTGATTAAGAAGGTCATTAGGGCTAGGATAGAGCTGCTATGGTGGATAGCTAGTCAAATCTACGAGGCGGGGGTTGAGCAGATGTGTGTAATAAACCACGTAGATCCTATAGTTAAAGCCCACCTCTCATTCTGGGCCAAGTTTTGGCGGTCCATTATCTGTTGGAGTATTAGGCCAACCTTCATGGATAATGTGATTACCCTTGAGGGAGCTATATTGTTGGCCAGCATTCTAGCTGGCTATGCTATAGATTGGGCCCAGATCATTTTACAGCAGATTCACGAGGCTGCAGCTAGGACCAACACCTTATTGCCTTTTGCAGTTCTGATTCATCGACTATGCAGTGTAGCAGGAGTTCTTATTAACCCTTATGGAGACCCTTATGTAGAGACCACACTTACAATAGATCCTAGCTTGATAAAGGCTGGTGAGAATTTGGTGGCCTTACCACGGGTAGCTCCTCTAGGTATTCCAGAGCAATTCTCAATAGAGCCTCAGATTCTAGGTTCACCTCTATTTACTACTGACACTACTCCAGCTACTGTAGAGCCTACACAAGCATTCGAGATTCAGGCTACACTATCTTCTAGCACTTCAGCACCAGCAACACCTGCTTAACAGGTTGACCATCTTTTCTCTGCTATTGTATTTCAGGCATTATTATGCAGGGTGGTTGTAGTACAGGGAAAGCTACAGGAGTTGTCAACACGGCTTTGGCCATCGATTGATCAAACTATATGGGACTATGAGGAGAGGATGAGGGCAATTGCTTTGAGATTTAGTTGATGAGAGAGTCAAAGAGGTGGATGCTTGGGTCGATGCATTTGAGATGAAGCACCCTGAACCTATGTTATAAGCCTATAAGTCTAAAAGTGATCCAACTCTACTTTATCACCAAGCCAAAAGATGAGTATAGAGGCAAGAAAATGGTGTTAGTCAGTATGCATTGAATTTCAATTGTGAGAGTGAGAATGCTTATTCAGTCTCTGAATTCTAAATGCTTTTGAGTGAGTGTGAAGGACTTCTTTCTAGTGAGACCATTTGCACTACTTGAAGTAGCATATCACTATACCAGCGATTGGGATGGTTAATGCTCCTTACCTTGTCATAGTTGGATTGCTAGTTATCTCAATATGCTTTTGTTTGCTTAATAGCTCTGCAATTCTATTTTGGAAATAGTAGTTGGGTACCTGAATAAAAGGACTTATTGTATATGCCACTAGTATAGATACTATATATTTCTCTTTGTCTGCCTAGATTCAGTCATCACTTGAGGACAAGGAACAATTCTAAGTTGAGGGTGTTGATATGGTGTTAAAATAGTTCAAGCAATGACTCGTACCTATGGGTCATACCAGTATAGTCCAAGATGACAAGAATCTGATACGAGACCCCAACTATGACTCATAGGTCATCCTACGAGTCATAACTACGACACTTATCAGTTGCCAGCTGTCTTTTCTATGTAAATTCTAGGATTACTTTTTACATACTATATATAGTTTAAGTTATGTTTTGAGAAGGACTTCGACTAGTAGACAACCTACAATCACATTTTGAATCTTTTTTTAGTTTTTAAGAGTAGTTTATTGTTCTCTCTTGGAAAACACATTTTGGGGATTGCAAATCTTGCCTTGTAATCAAGGTTGATCAATCAAGCTTGTGGGTTAGTAACTTATGGTGCCTATTTTCTTCATTGTTATTGGTAAAATTCTCAACTATGTCAATTATGTGCATTTTTGTGTGTTTTCCCTTAGCCACGAGTATCTAAGCAACCACAACATGGGGTTGTGGGAACCATAGGTAGTTGACTTGAAATAACCTAGGTTTATTGCATTTCTATGATTGGGGTTTTGCATGTATTGTCTGTTTCCCTTCACTTTTATTGTTGTCTAGTGGTGGTCAATACCAAACCCCGCCTACTATCACGATCCTGACCAAGGTAGTGAGGAATAGGAAAAGGGAAATAAATGACAAAATTCGATTGATGTGTTCTCGTCTAATCAACCAAGCCTGACCAAGGGGAGGTTGACTTGGACAATAGGTAATAGGTAGTTGGAATGCAATGGCAGTCGACAAAATGTCATGGTAAAATTCGACCTTTACCTTCATAAGAGGGCTGGAAGAGCCCAATACGTAATGTTTAGTTGGCACACTATGGTAGCCGACCAAGCACAATGGTGAACTTCCACCTTCACCTTCACAAGAGGGTTGGGAGAGCCTAAGTTACCATCCTACATGCATATCACCAATTGTATTTATGTTATCTTAGGTAATCGAGTCGACGAACTATGGGGAACACAATTCCCAAGTTGTGCCCAAAATTGAGTGTTTTCTCACGTTATAATTAGTGTTTATTTTATTTTATTTTTTGAATCCCAAAAACACCCCCATTTAGAGATTTTAGTTATTGATACTTGAAATGATTAGTAGTGAAGCCTTGTAGTCAAGCCCTGTATTCCCTGTGAATTTGACCCTAACCTTCTTTAGGTTAATTGCTGACGATGACCGCTTTCTTATTGGAGTGCCAACATTATGTATTGTTATCAATATGCCACTTTCGAAAATTTGCAAAAGAATTGCAAGAAGCATTTGTAAGGATAATTTTATATTTTTTTAATGATATGTAGGTGTATCGCCTTACTAGGCCTACCAGATGTGAGTTTGAATTAGTCATGAATTGGAGTATGAGATGGTTGAACTAAAAAAGAAAATTTTAAAAGATTTATGTATTATGTATGCAATTTAACATGTTATAGGAGATTTTCCTTTTTCTGATCAAAATATTTACAGAAACCTCACATCGTTCGAGTTTATTTGGTGTCTAATGCTAATGAAGGCACAGGGGAAACACCAAGAGTTGGGATTTATGCAAGGTGAGTTGATTCAAGGCAAAATCTATTTGATACAGGTGCTATTGAAGATGCTGAAAATTCTGGGCAGCATATTTTGCAAGTTTAAAGCGAGAATGCAACTAAAAAATATACTTTGGTTGTACAAAAACATTCAACTAATAGTCAAACGTTTTCCCTCCAGGTAGTAGAAAGGGTGCTGCTGGGTATGTTCAGGACAATGAAGGCTCAGTATTAGCAGTAATATAGGTTAATATTTTTCTTTCTTTTATTCATAATGGTTTTATCTCACAAGTATAAGATTTGTGCGCACTAAACACTATCAATCCATTTAGTTCCTACTTTTTTTAGAACCCTTCTTATCGTGGCTTTCCAGATTCAAGCTTGAATTCAGGTAAAAGTAATGCTTGCAAGAATTTGAATAGACAGAGAGAATTTGCCACCAATTAATATTGGAATGTGATAATGCGCCAAGAAGGCAACATCTAATTCTTCTCCAGGTTGTGAGAAGACGCACGATATTAGTAATACTTCAAGAGCTCTATTATGTTTTAACATCTTTGGTGCTTTCCTGAAGACTACTGGAAAAGATGGTAATATTATGGCTCCAACATTACATATTTCTAATTGTTAAGTAGCTAATTAGGGTTTCAAGAAGTCAGGATGCCATGCTACTAAAATCTAATCTGTCAATCAAGCCACTCATAGTCACATTGAGCATCTTGGCTCATGAGGTCCTTTCCCAATCTGTGGTGTTTAATTTCTTGGTGATTATCATGGTGTATCTAGATAGTTACTATTATCAATAGGGAATGACGATGATTTGGTGAAAGATATGCCATCACTCTCTCAAGCTAAGTCACTAATGATTTGATTGTTCCAAAGGGAAAAAGGGGGAGGTAAGTCCTAAGTGGTTGTTTTGGTTGATAAAGAAGAGAAGGTTTCACCGCCTACATTGAATAGCAAATTATGTCCAGAAGGGAAGAGTGAATGAAAACCCCCACAGAGCGGTAAAGAGATCGATGAGCTTTAATCTTTCTCTTCAATTATTCTATTTGGGATGGAAAGAAAAAGATCTGCCTTTTGTAGGAAAAATCGCTGGAAAGCTCCCACATTTGTGACTTAAGGTGTGATTGCAAAGAAGAATGAGCAAAGGGCTTTAGAGCCAAGATTTAGTCCAACTAATTAATGTCTATACAATTGATTTGGATGAGAATTCTTTTGATGAAGAGGAGGAAGAAAATATGTTGGACATACATATGCTTTGATAAAGTTGCAAGGGAAAGGGTACTTCGCCTAGGCAACAAAGAGGTGGAAGCAATAAAATAAAAAAGAAGACACATGGAAGACAACATAGTTTAGATGGTAAGGTGACTAAGGAGTTTGTTCTAAGGCACCTACTGATGTGACTAACATCAGGTGTTGTTAGACAGGTTTGAAGAAGAAGATAAGAAGAAAATACTTTATAGGTTACTTTAGATGGACATAAATCTTTTTAATTTATGAATTTGTAAAAGGAATTATGAGTCTGATAACTACTCAGCCTTCTTCTTGGCTTGTTATTTTTTTATGCTATTTAAGTAGTGTCATCTGTAATATCATCACATAATATATTTGTCACGACCCACGCCTAGGTCCTAGACATAACACGGCTCAAGGGGAACCCGAAGGGACCCCGAGCAAGCCTCTTAGAACATCATTACACATCCTTGGTCGCGAAAGCAATAAGACCAACGTCAAGAGATAATAAAGTGGGGCAACCGAGGCTAAGGGGAAAGCACTTTCATATCATAGACATCAAGAATAATAGAGTCAAGGCTCTTAGCATAGATACATAACATGTCCAACAAGCACCTCCAATACATAGATAAGGGCGGGTGTCAAGACAATGCAACCAGGCTCACCCTCATAGTCAAAATAGCAATAAAGAAGTGTCTCAATATATAATAAAAGAAATATAGACTAACGTCCCCAGATTGGAGGACTCACCAACTAGCTTGAATGATACCGGACTAGTCACATGGAGGAGGATGATCATCTTGGGCTCTGGTTCCTATATGGTGATATCATGTAGGCAGGAGTATGCATTAATACATTTGAATGTACTAAGTATGTTGGATCCAATATAACAAGAATTAGGCATCATAGTCAAAATGCGTAACAATAGGCAATAGGCATAATATAACAATATGACTTGTATGATCAATGCTTATGTAAAACATGCTTAAGTAGCTCATGGTCATATATGATATCATATGTGTAGTACAAACTGCTCACATGGTTGATGAGTACAAACCCCCACCTTGGTTGATGAGTACAAACCCCCACCTCGGTTACCCGGGCTCTTGTCCCCCTGGATCAGGTATGGTCTAATGCAACACTTTATATAGAGTATATTATATACATAAGATCATTTCATCATCATATAGTCAGTCATATAATATCTCATGCTTCGAACCTTTAACTACTCAAGAAACCACATTCGGACATTTTATCAAACACTTAGAGGGTGTGTAATGCTAGTATAAAACCATGAAAGATAGAAATGAAATCATGTAAGAAATTACATTGCAAAACAATCAATCAACTCCTTGCAACATCCTCAAGCAACATACATCAAAATCCCTCCTCAGATCATACAATAGATCAAAGATTTATAGCTCAAAATATAGCAAAACAGTCATAATTTCATATAGCTTTAACATAGTGTGCACTGAATTTCATAATAAGAAAGACCCATTTGTAAATCAACTTTAAATCATGCAATTTAAGTAAAAGGAGTCTTAGGTATTATGGGTGAAAGGAACCCATGAAAGAAACCCACATACCTTAGCTTGGAGATGAACTTGGTGAAGATTGGAGATAGAGAGTTGAAGTCTGAAGAAGAACCTTGAAGGAAAGCCTTAGTTCCGGATGAGGTTTTGATACTTGAATTTGGGGAGTAAAAATACGACTAAGTGTTTGAGTGAGTATTGAGAAATGTTTAGGATGATATGAGGATGATATGAAGTCGGATTGTGAATATTGCGCACGAATTTTGAGATATATGCAATTTGAAATTTCAGACATTCCAAGGCACATTTTCGGGCATTTTTTGGGGTCGTTTCAATATTACAAACTCTGTAGTGATAACAAACTAACTGGTTTTCTCTAGCTCTTATTTCTTCGTGCTTGTTAGTTAGTAGGGGTTCGTTACCTCATTAGGATTTGTAAGGTAAGGGTAAGCTCCCCTTGCTTGTATGAATTCCTATTATTTTTTTATTTTTAATAAAAGGATGCTAAAAATTTTTTTAAAAATTTATATTATAGATTATCATATCAAAACTTGATATGAAAAATTACATATTGTGATAAGTTAACTTGACCTAATAGTAAAGGTCATTCTCATACATTGTACATAACATAAACTCTGACATAAATGCATTCCCTGAATTCTATGAATAAAAACGAAGAGACAATTTTTGTAGAAATCAAGCAAATAACTAGACAATCTTTGAAATAAATGGTTAAAAAGAGGCAAAAAAAGAGCAAATGCATTGCATAAAAGTTTATATGAAAGCGCAATGAAGTAGATCAAATTAAGAAAATAAAAAGAGATAAACCTGGAATTCAGGCTTTTCTACCATTGTTAAGAGAATGCGTTATTATCGCGACCCAAGCCTAGGGCCTAGACATGGCATGGCGAATGGGGAATCTTAATAGACAGAAACAAGCCTCTTAGCATATCATTCACACATCACTGGTCACGAAAGCAAATAAACATCAGTAAGTGATATAATAAAGGGGACGTAGGACTAAGGGATGTCTTTGATAATCACAATAGCATAAATGAGTCAAGATCATAGCATAAGTACATCATAGTATCCAACAACATCTCAAACTATGAATGGAGTGCGGGCCAAGACACTCCCCGGGCTCACCCTCGTAATAATAAGTATTCCACATAAGAAGGAGTTTCAACATAACATGAAGTAAATAGATATTGTCCTCAGAATTGAGGACTCACCAAAGGTTTCTTTGAGAATCGAACTAGCCACATGGAGCAGGATAATCAGAAGGAGCTCCAGATCATACAAGGTGATAGCATGTAGACATAGAATATATATTAGTATGTTTGAATTTACTAAGTATATTGGATGTGATACAATAAAGATATAAGACAATAGATTCAAAATGCATAATCATAAGTAATGGATACATATAATCTCAACATGGCATGCATGATCAATGCTTGTAATAAAACATGCTTATAAAACATTCAACTTGCATAGTACATGATACATGTATGGGAAGAGACCTTAACCGACATATACCAAGCGAGCTAGTGATTGGAATCCAAGGCATGTCACCCCCTTGGCAAGGTAATCAAGGCATGTCACCCCCTCGACAAGGTGATCGAGGCATGTAACCCCCTTGACAAGGTGTGGTCTACTTGCCATGGTAACTATACAATGAACAATCCAAGGCATATCACTCCCTTCAACAAGGTGATTGAGGCATGTCACCCCCTCAACAAGGTGTGGTATAACTAGATGGATCCACTTGAAAGCCATAAGAGAGATTATTTATAATTATATGGTGACACATAGTTTAGAGACCAAGACTTTATCTAAGGACCCCTTGAGTTGAGCCCCCATCTTAAGTCTCAATCGGTGCTAAGTCAAGTCCCATGGAATACTTGAAATAATCATACTTTAATCATAACATGAATAACTTCTTAAAACATGCATAGTCTCAATAGAAATAACCAATTCATGGAACATGATTAAAATAGACATTCATGCATAATCAATCAATACTTGTCAAAACCCCAACATGATTTGTGCTCATATTTCATAATAAGAGATACCCAGAGTAATACAACTTGAAAACATGCAATTTTCTTAGAAAGAGAAGGTTGGGCTCCATGGGTGGAAGTACCCATGGATGAAGGCTCACATACCTTGTACCTTGAATTCCTTGAGGTGAACTAGATGTAGACTTAGAGGTTAAAATGAGTCCTTGAGTCCCAGAATTGTGCTTGAAATCCTTAGATTTGAATGAGAGAATTGATAGAGTCTTAGAGAGGTTTTAGGGAGGGTTTTATGAGTTATAGAGTTAAAAAAATGGCTAAGTATGGGCGATTTTACTTTTAAGAGGGCATTGGGATATGACCCTAATACCCTTCGCCAAAACAGAAAAACCAAGGAAAATATTACACTGGTCCACGCACCTGGCTTGTTGCGAACCAAACGTGGACTTGCAATTACACAGTGGCACACCCCTGGCGTGGACAGCCACTGGAAATCAACAATTAGCAAAAATTATTTTTCACTACGGGTCCTCTAAAATCCAGATTAATACCCATTTCCCACTCAATTTTTCCCATGATCGAAACAACAATAAATACATACCCAATTAAATCCCACAAGTGGGGTCTATGGAGGGTAGAATGTACGCAGACCTTACCACTATCTCATAGAAGTAGAAAGGTTGTTTCCTGGGAACCCTTATATCAAAACTCATATGCAGAAAGTACTAGATATGACAAAAAGGGAAGGGAAGGGAATAGAAAGATTGACTAATAATGAATAGCACAAATGTAAATATGATAAAACTAACACATGTACGACTTATAATAATGAATAGCACATATGTAAATATGATAAAACTAACACATGTATGACCTATACTGAGAACACATGAAAGACATATGTACAACTTATTATAATGAATAGCACATATGTAATTATGATAAAACTAACACATATGTGACTTATAATGAGAAAACATGAAACAAAACATGTCCTCCACCTAACCCTACTATATCCCAAGGCTATACCACCACCTGACCCTACCAATTAGCCTACTACACTAATTCGCGATGTCCACTTCTTTCTATCTAGGGTTATGTCCTTAGTAAGATCAAGTTCCGCCATATCATGTCTGATCACCTCCCCCAGTACTTATTCAATCTACCTCTACCCCTCTGTGTGTCTCCTAAGACCAACCTCTCGCACATCCTAACAGGAGCATCGGTACTCCTTCTCAACATATGTTCAAACCATCGCAGTCTCGCTTCCCTCATCTTATCAGCAACCGGAGCTACTTCTAGCTTCTCTCAAATGGTCTCATTACTAACCTTGTCACTCCTGGTGTGACCACAGATCCATCTTAACATCCTCATCTATGCAACATGCATCTTCTGGACATGTGTCTTTCTGATTGGCCAACATTCCACCCCATACAACAAAGATAGTCTAACCACCAATCTATAAAACTTACCTTTAAGTTTAGGTGGTATCTTTTTATCACACAATACTCCCGATGTAAGCCTCCATTTATTCCATGCTACCCCAATACAATGTGTGACATCATCATCGATATCTCCAGTACTCTGGATGACCCAGATACTTAAAGTTTTCCCTCTTGGGGATCTGTTGAGTGGCAAGCCTCACATCACAGTTTGTTTCATCCCTCTCAACACTGAATATGCACTCCATGTATTCAGTTTTGGTATATCACTCCCTTCAACAGTTTGTTTCATCCCTCTCAACACTGAATATGCACTCCATGTATTCAGTTTTGGTCTTGCTCAATTTGAATCCCTTAGACTGCAAGGTATGTCTCCAGGCCTCCAACCTATCATTAACTTTAGTTCGAGTTTCATCAATCAATACTATATCATCTGCAAATAGTATACACCATGGTACCTCCTCCTGGATATATCACGTTAGCTCGTCCATCACCAAGGCAAAAAAGAAAGGGCTCAACACAGATCCTTGATAGAGTCCCATCTCAACAGGAAAATACTCTAAGTCTCCTCCCACCGTTCTTACCTGAGTTTTGGCTCCCTCATACATATCCTTAATCGCCTTGCTATATGCCATTAGGACACCATTCATTTCTAGACACCTCTATAAGACATCCCTTGGGACTTTGTCATATGCTTTCTCGAGATCAATGAACACCATATGAAGGTCCTTCTTACTTTCCCTATATTTTTCCACTAACCACCAGATAAGATAAATTGCTTCAGTAGTCTACTGCCCTGGCATGAGTCCAAACTGATTCTCTGAGATAGATACTATTCTTCGCACCCTCATCTCAACTACTCTCTCCCAGACCTTCATAGTGTGGCTTAACAATTTGATACTCCTGTAATTGTTACATTTTGAATATCTCCCTTATTCTTGTACAGTGGAACCATTGTACTCCTCCTCTATTCATCAGGCATCTTGGCAGTCTATATAATAGCATTGAACAATCTAGTCAACTACTCTATTCCATCCTTGACCATGTTCTTCCAAAAGTCTACCGGAATCTAATCGGGGCCGATCACCCTCCCTCTCTTCATCCCAATAATAGCTTGTCTTACCTCCTCAACTCTGAACCAATAACCAAAACTATGATGGTTTTCAAAGTGTGCCACCTTACCCTCTAATAGAGAATATGAAGTTAAATTTTCAAAATCATGCGCGCATTTTGATATTTATGGAAATTACGATTATGGGGAATTCTGAAGCATATGGGGTGCATTTCAATATATTCCACTTAGGAACATTCATCTCCAAATATGAAAGAAATATGAGTAAGAGAAGTAACTATGAAGATTTCAGCTCGACATGAATTCACCAAATGCATTTACCAAATGCATTTAAACATCATTTTTCAAAAATTTCAACATGAATGTCAAAGTCACCATAAACTTATTACCATAGAACATTAATGCATGTAAAATGACATGAGGGCTAAAACTTAAGACTTGAAATCATGTATGGGACTTAAATTATTACATTCGGCTTAAGTAAAGTGGAAGTGATATGGATATCACTTTTTTATGTCCGCCTTGGGTTACCATGTGACACTTTTAACTTGTTGATTCTTTTAATGGACCTTGGTGGAAGTTATATCTTTGTTTCTCAATCTCTTCACTTGTGACACACCTCAAATTGTGCTTTAAAAATGCCCATAATCCTAATTTCCATATATCTCAAAATTCGTGCGTGATATCAAAAATCTGACTTCATATTCTCAATTAGGGGGCAAAATTTAGTGGAAAATGAGTATAACCCAGATTTTAGAGGACTAGTAGCGAAAAATAAATTTTATTGATTTTTGAATTCTAGTGTACATCCGCAACCAGGCTTTGACGTGGACTAGTCGCAGATTAGTGTTAATTCTACCTTCGTGTTGGGTTCGCATAGCGGACCAGATGCGGACTAGTGTTGATTTTTCCTTAATTGTTCCTGTGTCGGCCAAGCGCATTAGGGTCATAGCCCTATGCCCACTTATGCATAAAAACACTCATACTTAGCCACTTTTAACTCTATATCACTTAAAACCCTCACAAAAACCTCTCAAAGACATAACCAAATATCTCATTCAAATTTTGAGGATTTCAAGCTTAACTTTGGAAGTCAAGGATTCTCTTTAAGATCTAATATATCTTCAAGTTCATCTCAAGAAAACCCAAGTTTGAGGTATGTGGATTTCATCCATTGGGTCCTTTCACCCATGGAGCCCAATCCTCCTTTTTATGAAAATTGCATGTTTCCAAGTTGACATCATCTATAGGTATCTCTTATTATGGATTATGATTACAAATTATGATGGGATTTCATGAAATGTTGATTGATTATGCAAGTCTATCTATTCCAAACATATACCATGAATTGATTTAGTCTATTGAGACTATGCATGTTTAGAGCCACGAAACTATGATCCATTATGAAATTTGATGATGGATTTCAAAGTATCTCACATGAGGGTTTAACTATATGTTGGTGGGTTGATTTACATTGAGTTTGCTCACATTATTTCACTCTTGAATTGCATAATCTTGAACAACCATTATGAACCCACCAAGGGTTTGATAAAATGTCATGACAAGAATTCTCAAGTTATTGATGACCTACTACATGGTTCATAAGCCAAGTGACTTCAAGATGATTAAGGAATTGCATGTATGAATTAAATTCATGAAAAATATCCATAATGTTGCAAGTACACCACACCTTGTTAGGGGCTGACATGCCCAATCACCTTGTTAAGGGGGTAACATGCCTCAACCACCTTATTGGGGGATGACATGCCCAATCACCACATTAAGGGGTGACATACCTCAACCACCTTATTGGGGGGTGACATACCCAATCACCATGTTGAGGGGTGACATACCTCAAACAACTTATTGGGTGATAACATTCCCAATCACTATGTTGAGGTGTGGATACCTCGACCGCCTTGTTGAGAGGTGACATTCTTAATCACCATGTTAAGGGGTGGATACCTCAATCACCTTACCAAGGAGGTGATATGCCTTGCTTGGATTCCATGTAATAGCTTTCTTGGTCTATGTTGGTTATGGTCTCTTCATACATATGTAATATATGTATATTTTGCAAGTTATATAATTTACAAGCACGTTTTACTTAAGGTATTGGCGGTACAACCAATGGAAATAAGAGAAGGGAGTCAACTATATGGTGTTTGGGGAAGAGTTCAAGGTGGCCTTCCTTAATCGGTTCTTCCCCCTTGATCTTAGGGAAGCTAAGTTGGTGGAATTTATGTTGACTATATTGGCTTATGTCTTGTTGCATTACATCCGACATACTTAGTACATTCAAACATACTAACGCATACTCTATACATACATGATGTTACCTTGTAGGGACCGGAGCACTTCTTGAGCATCCTCCATGTGGCTAGTTTTGGCATTTCGGAAGATAAGCTTTGGTGAGTCCTCAAGTCCGGGGACACTAGCTATGCTACTCTTACTATTTGATATCTTCTTATGTTGAACACTTGATACTATTAGGGTGAGCTGGAAAGGTGTCTTGGACCTCGCTCTAATGTATGTTAGAGGTATTGTTGGAACATTTGATGTACTTTTGCTATGAGGTTGACTCTTGAGTATTTTATGAATATCAAAGACTTCCCTTAGTCCCATTTCCCTTATTTATATCTCATATTGTTGTTAGTGTGTTTCCGCGACAAAGGATGTGTGATTGATATGCTATAAGGCTTCTTTGGAGTTCCTTCGGGTTCCCAATTCATCGTGTTATGTCTAGTCCCTAGGCTTGGGTCATGACATAGATGAAGTGTAGGGCGCAGAGTAAAAGAAGGTTTAGTTCCTTTAGTCTAGGGCTTTTTCTAACAAATGAGGGAAATTATTTGTATGAGGATGGGTGTATGCAAATATCATCTAAAATTTTATCGACCTACGGAAGTCAGTATTGTTATTTTTAAAGAAGATACAGACCTCTGAAAGTTGGTATTTCTTTTTAAAAAAACACTTTTACTAATATATGTGGCAGACTTTATAATATCAACCTCTTGAGGTTGATTTTATCAATTAATGTTAAAATAAATATTTAAAAATTACCAACTTTGAGAAGTTGATACCATTTAATGAAAATAATAATTGAAATATACTGATCTATTGTTGTGGAATTTTATTAATTAAAATAAAATTATATAATGAATAGAAACCTTAAGATGTTGATGTTGTAAACAACAACAACATACCCAGTGGAATCCCACAAGTAGGGTCTGGGGAGGGTAGAATGTACGCAGACCTTACCACTATCTTATAGAAGTAGAGAGGTTGTTTTTTGGGAACCCTCATCTCAAAAACCCATAAGACAAATAAACTAGAGATGACAAAAAGTGTTATAAAACACTACTACTCCTCTACCCTACTATACCCCATGAATAGATAACCACCTAACCCTACCAACCAATTAGCCTACCACTCTAATTCGCGACCTCCACTTCTTTCTATCTAGGGTCATGTCCTCAGTGAGATCAAGTTCTACCATATCATGTCTGCTCACCTCCCCTCAGTACTTCTTCGGTCTACCTCTACCCCTCCGTGTAGCTCCTAAAACCAACCTCTCGCACCTCCTAATAGGAGCATCGGTACTCCTTCCCTACACATGTCCAAACCATCGCAATCTCACTTCCCTCATCTTATCAGCCACTGGAGCCACCTCTAGCTTCTCCCGAATGGTCTCATTCCTAACCTTGCCACTCCTGGTGTGACCATACATCCATCTCAAGATGTTGATGTTGTGAAAAATAAATATAGATTTTTAATTTATCGATCAATAGAGGTCAAATTTTGTAGAATTGTTTTATATATTATTTACATATACTTATACTTTTTCAATAAAATTAGACTATCACACATGCATTGCAGTGTATAATGAGATTCAAAACACATATTTATACAAAATAATATCAATATTATTTTAAGACTTATAATAAACATTTATACATGAAAGAATAAATTGGTAAACTAGAACATGTCACAATAGATAAAGGTTCATTATCTTTCATTTTAAAGAAAATCTATATCGTCATAATGTGTTTTCATTCCTCTATTAGGTAGGAAAATTAATCACATAAAATATGTCATTTTATTTAATTATACACATTTTCCCTAATAAGTCGTAAAGTTAAGATCCTTTGTACTTGATATTGATGTGTATAAGTAAAGGAGATAACATATGTTATAGTTAAGCTGAACTCTAAAAGATGGATGAAGACACATACAATATCATTTTCCATGAAAATGTTAATATAATTTGAACATACCTTTCATTTATGATTATCGAATCTCTTCTCATGTTCTGTCTTTCTTCAATACATTGTTCCACCATAAATAACGAAGCTAATTATATCTGAAAATTAAAATTAATGATAAGTATTAATCTTATCTTATCTTATATATATATAAGAGAGAATGTTAAAGCCGATGATGTGCCACACTCTTAAGCCATCATTTATATTTATGCTTTTTGCCAACTTTTTTCCCATTTTTAAATTATAGAAAAGCTTCTTCTTTTTTAAATGAAAAATCAATAGTAAATTTATATATATATAAAAAAACACCCCTTCTTGAGAACACGTCCTTTTGGCCTTCTTGCATCCTTTGACCTTCTTCACTTTATTATTTTCCTCTATCTTCTCCCTACATACCATGTAAAGTTTTTTTGGGGCCAACTTTTTGTACATTTTAAATTATAGAAAAGCTTCTTCTTTTTTAAATGAAAAACGATGTCATGATCCAGTCCCAGTCATGATGACATTTGTTAGATTCCGCCTACAGGCAAGCCAATTACCCAATCCCAGGTGCCTGTCCTAATTCTCCCTAGTCACAATGAAAACCTAAATGATAATATAAATAACTAAAACCTACCCAGAACCTGGAAGTCAATTGTACAGATCTACAATAGATACAAAGGCATATCATATACATATATCAATGACCATAATAATACAAAAAATCAAAGTGCACCTACGAATAGATAAGTCTACTATACAAGGCCAATGTCAGAATGAAAAAGATGACCATCACATGGAAGGAGACTGCGATGAAGCCCAAGGTGCTAGTGCTCATCCAAAAGAAGTCTCTTGTGTGCTCCTAAATCCCCAACTCAGCAATCACTACCCGCACCTAAACCTACACCATGGAAAGATGCAGAAATGTAGGGGGTGAGTACCAGAAAAAGGCACCTGGTAGGCATCGTCGGCTGACTGAGTTAAATGTAGTAATCCAGAAGAGTCAAATATGAAGAACTATAGTAGGTCTAGCCAAATCAGAATTCAAATCAAGGATACAACATGTACGAAAACCCTCAAACCACAATTAAGGCAACAAAGGGGATGAACAATGATAACTTGAACTAACCCAAGTGACGAACATCGATACCAACTGACTAGAACTATGTAGGATCATACCACAACTGCCCCCCAACTATGGGATAGTGTTGTACGTTGGAGTAAGGACATAATATCTATGCCTATACACAAACGGAGCCCCCATAAGCCTAGAAGGTACACCTATGCACAATCTTATCAACTGAGTTGCAATTGAATGTAACTCCTAATATCACAAGATCACAGGTCGGTTTTACGTGGGTATAAAACCTAGTGTTTAAGCCTGAATGCCCCCTAAGACTCCATAAGCCAAGGAAGTACACCCAAACCCAATCAGGATGTAAATAGGTATGTGGATCCATAGGTAATCAATTACACGACCTCGCCCTAACAATCCTATGTCAATCGAGTACTCGACCCTATTAACGCACATGGCACCCGATCCAAAATATATATGCATAACGGTGGGATGTATTCCCCCGGAGAGAAAAAATCCCCCATGTATAAACAAATATGTCTCATCATAAAATGTCAATCATAGGGCCTTGCCCCCAAATGGAATCAGTAGCATCCTCAACCTAAAGTATAATCAATGGGGTCCACGACCCATAATCAATCGGGTTTCAGACCTGAAATAACTGGTATGTCATGTCTCTCCTGAACAAGTAGTAGTATCTCAAACCCAGAGTGGAACCAAATCTCAATGGACACTCTATCCTAAGAATCCACATCCACCACCTGGTATCACAGTCATAGCCATCAGAATACAAACCACGAAGAGCATCACCCATGACTTGAACTCATCAAACATGACCATCGGTGGTCAAATAGTGATGGGGAGCTTTATCTTAGACTCAAGATATCAATTAGTCACTCATTTAACTAGTATATTTGGATCTTGAACTCTAAAGTCAGTCATCCGTAGGTGATGACCTCTCAATCTAGGTATCCCACAATCGTAATCCAACCTCTACAGCAGTACTACTACCTTTCTTAGATACAATAAATATGCTAGATCAGATAGAGAGAACCAGTTCCCAACAACCATCATTTGTACATCGAAGCGTATGTGTATCACAAATCGCCATAGAGTCATGCCAAACAAAGGCAAAGTATACCATAACCTCATCAATCATAAGTACTCAGAGTGAACGAAGACAATCACAATGCATCATAAGTATCCTAGACAATCCAACCCAACAAAGTCATCTCTATACCAGAATCAGGTCGTAGTATAGTATATAATTGATAGACAGTCTCCTGGTGAAAATATCTTAGCAGTAATAGATTATACACCCTCATACAAGTATGAGTCATGTCAAAACACATACACATACCTAGACACTAGCTCATATTCTGCCCTTCCTAGGGCCTTTATCTGTGTAAACAACTCGTTGGGCACCACTGATATAACCTAAACTAAGGCCCAATAGGTTAGACAATAAGAAGGATGACACCACTATAATCATATCACAGCCAACTATCACATTACCATATCTCAGTATTTCTAAACAGAATTAAGTAAAATTTTTGTCTAAATTATTTTACGTTCCTAGACAAAGTCTATGCTATATTGGTTGTTCATTGATTTTTCCCAGCTTTTGAGAATTTTGACTAAGAAAATTTTGAAAAGAATATTTCTCGATAAAGTATTAACTTTGTTTTGGGCCTTTTCTCGATCTTTTTGGTCCATTTTCAGCCAAATTTCTGGCTATGGACTCAAGATGATGTGGGAATCATTTTATGGCATTTTGAGTATAGGCCCTAGTTTTTATCATTTTAGTCATAATTAATGTAATTTCACCTATTTCTTGAGATTTTATAGCAAAATCCATTGTAATAATCGTACGACTTATGTTTTGACAGCTGAGTAGTATAGAAAAGTAATTTAGAGAGGCAAACCCTGGCTAGATTTGTCCAAGAGATGAGACATTTTCTGCCAGGTAGGCTAGGCTTCCTCTAAACCTTAAACTTACTGGAAATACATATATGTAGTAATATGCTATTTATGAATTTAATTATGGAGTGTACATTGTATATAGTTGTATGTGATTTATGTGTTGTGTGTGTATATGTGTGTGTGTATATATATATATGATGTTATGGTATGATAGTTATTGTATTAAGGGTTTTGTTTGATGTAGTTGTTATACTATCTAAGTTCTTATACTATTTGGTAACAAAAAGGGCTGGATGGGCTGAGAAGAAGTAACAGGTATGTCCACTAAGCTTGACTCTGGCATGTGTGTGTGTGGCATGAGATTAATAAAAATACTCACTTTTGGGGCTGACAAATGATTACATGCTACCTTGTGCACTCAATCCAGTATCTATATTTGATTCTAGGGGTTTTGTGTGGTTAAGATATATATATATATACACATACATAATATGGTTGTGGTTTTCTATATCTGTTTTGAGTCCTTGTGGTAGAATTTCCTTATTAAAATTAATTCTGCATTGCCTTATGATTTATGTGATCCTGATTACTTCGGCTTATTCTTTAGTACTTGTGCTACTGGCTAATGATTTGAGAACCACATCATATTTTGGGAACGGTACAACTATACTCCTAAAGGAGCCCTGTGACCTATGATATGCAATGCATTGATATTGACCCATTAGCAGGTTAGAGATGTGAGTGTAAGCCTATTAATGATGTGTAGGTTATATTCTATAGACTTCTTGGGCTACTTGAGATGAGATAGTACCTATGTTGGTTAGTCTTGGGACTGGTAACTTGTTTTGAGTAGGGAATATCATTAGTAGGCTGGCACATGGTTGCCCTAGGAGACATCCCTTGTGATATTTGGGCTACGATATGATTTTGATGGGTGTTATCCTTCTTATTATCAACCCCCTTGGGACTTAGCTTAGGTTATACCAACGCTGCCTTGTGAGTTATTTTATACAAAGAAAGGGTATGGGAAAGGTTGAATATAAGCTAGTGCCTGGGGACAGGCATGTGTTTTGACTTGACTTGTATTTATATGAGAATGTAGAGCCTGTTTCTAGTAAGATATGTTGACTAGGAGACTGTCTATTGATTATATGGCATATTATGGTCTGATTCTAGTATAGAGATGGCTTTGCTAGGTTGGGTTTTCTATGCTATTAGTGATACAGTATGATTTTCTATGTTCACTCTTAGTACTTATGCTTTATGAGGTTATGGTATACTTGGCCTTTGTTGGGTATGACTCTACGGTGATTTGTGATACACATATACTTAAATGTATTATTGATGGTTGTAGGGCACTAATTCTGCAAATATAATCTAGGATATCTTTTGTATTTAAGAGTGGAAGTAGTACTATTGTATAGGTTGGATTGAGATTGTGAGATACCTCAGTTGAGAGGTCATACACCTACATTCACTCTGGGTATGAAATGACTTTAGAGTTTTAGATCTGAATATACTGGTTGAATGACTAACTGATTGATGTCTCGAGTCCCAGATGATGCTCCTTGTCACTGTTTGAGCATCAATATTCATGTCTAGTGAGTTCCAGTCTTGGGTAATGGTCCCCATAGTTCGTGTCCTAGTGGATGCGACTATGATACCATAAAGCAAATGCAGATTTTGAGGATCGAGCGGTGACTGAGATTTGGTTCCGCTCTAGGTTAGAGACACTGCTATTTATTTAGAGAGAGATATTATACACTGATTGTTTTGGATTTAAGACTCAGTTGATTATGGATCATAGACCTCGCTGATTAAATGTTGGGTTGAGGTCCTAATTGATTCCATTTGGGGGCTAGGCACCATGATTGATATTCTATGATGAGACACATTTGTTTATGCGAAGGGAATTCTTTCTCCCATGGAGGATACATCCCATCATTACACATGTATATTTTGGATCGGGTGTCACGTGCTACCACATGATCGAGGACTCGATTTACATATGATTGTTTGGCGAGGTCCATGATTAATCACCTGTTGATCCATACACCTATTCACACCCTGATTGGTGTAGGTTTACCTCCTAGGCTTATAAGGGCTTAGGGGCTATTCAGGCTAGGGCCTTACACCCATGTACAACCAACCTGTGATCATGTGATACTGTGAATTAGGTTTTATTGTGACATGGTTAATCAGATTGTGCGCGGTGTACCATGTAGGCTTATGAGGCCCTGTTGGCATACATGAATAGATATTACAATACTATGCCTCAATTAAGGGTAGTTGTGGTATAAGCCTACACAGTTTTTGTCGGTTGGTATCAATGTTTTTCACTTAGGTTGGTTCAGGTTATCGTTGTTCATCTCCTTGGTTGGCTCAGTTATGGTTTGAGGGTTTCTAGACATGTTGTCTCCTAGATTCAGTTCTGATTTTGCTAGACCTACTGGAGTTCATTTTATTTGACTTGATATTAAACTGATAGGACATTAAGTGTACTCCACGAACACAGGAGCAAGTCTGCAAATGCAAAGCTTAAATATGTGTATACCTCAGCAAATACGGAGAGGTCATCCACAAACACATAGTAGAAGGAAGTGAACCTTTGAGAATGCGGAGAAGGATTCTTAGAACATTAAGTTTAAAGTGCATAGACCTCCACAAACGCAGAGAATAAGACCACGAACACAGAGAACAAAATAACCTGCACCAGATTTTCTAAACTAGTTATAATTTCCAACTTGGAACGAACCCCAGGGTTCGTTCAAAACCCGATTCATACAAATAAGACGTATCCCTAAATGAAATGGCTTTTCGAACTCAACATAATTATCAGAATTCGATTACAAGGTCTCCTTGACCTAGTTCTTGATAAAGTTCATTAAAACAAGTTAAAACACAAAATACCAAAACTGTCCTTATAAACTCCAATAATTACAATGAGACCATTTTTTGAGTTAGTTTCATCATCCGAAATTAGAAGATTTCGAATTTCGAATGTTGACCAAAGTCAATCTTACGTTCCAAAATCAACTGAAAATATAAATTTGGGTGAAAAATCCACGTTTTAACTCTAAATTTAGTTTGTAACTTCTTCTAAATTTGGCATGCCAGAGCAAGTGGAATCGACGGATTTTCATTCCAACAACCGAAACACAAAATGGTATAAAAAGTCACTTATTTCAACAACTTAGGCTTCCAAAAATGCTAAAACTCATATTTTTCATTTTAAAAATACAAGATCTCATTTCCAACAACCCAGATAGTTCAAAATATGTCCAAAGAAACTTACGAATGGGTAGAATAGTAATCTTCAAATATAAGCTCAAAAGTGATTGGCAAGGTCATTACATGTTGGATGTAAAGGTTATCCCACTCAAAATATTCTTGCCATTGTAGATTTTAATATATGTTTTACATTTGGATGGGATGGGTGGGAAGGAGGAACTCATGATAATCATATATTGGGTGAGGCTCTTTGTAGACATGACGTTAAATTTTCGAATCCATTAGGAAACAAATATTATTTAGTTGATGCAACATGTTCACACATGAAGGTATATGTGGCTCCATACATCTCACAAATCGAAATCTGAGTATGATGTCACTGACCTAACCTACCAAGGTGAGTGACACCCAACCTAAACAACCTAACATAATAATAAAAATGCGAAGATAAAACATTCTAATACAATGGATAACATAAGGAAGCCAAAACTACAACTATCCTGGAACTAGTGTTACATGTACAGGCCTTTAGATATAGAATACTCAATAGAATATAAGTCTCAATGTCTAGTTCCCAAATAGAAAAAAAAAACATAAAATGGAATCCTCAAAGGCCTTCTAAAGATGTAAGAAACTATCTCACAAGTGATCTGAATGCTCGTCTTGTAGTGAAGAAGTCTAGCAAGAGGGATCAGGCTCACAACCTACAAAAACATAACAAGGCTGAGTACCAAACACATATTATCATCATTCATTTTTACCTATCAGTATAGAGTATAGACTTGTCATATTTCTTAAGAAATTTCAAAAGTAAAAAAATGGTTGAACATCTTTTTATTTTTGAGATGTGCAATATATATGGTATTGAAAACTAACCAAAGGTAAAACAATGAAGAATATAAGTACTCCTATTCTTCCTAACACATACCACCAAACTACAATATACATATATATGAATATATATCGCATAACATCAATTCCAAAATATCCAACTGAATATAAAGAGTTAAATGATACAGTAGATATTCATTATCATAAACAGTTTCAAACTATTCATATTTCTCACACAACACCATAATAATATCAACAGAGAATAGTATAAGATGGAGTGGATTTAATGAAATGTAAATAATGTAATACAATATCAAATAATCATGATACATGTCTATCCTGCAATACACATTCGATGATCATATCTGTGTTAGATCAGAACCTATGGGGGGGCACACAAGAATTATGTATCCGTGAACGTTGTCAGCAATGATCTCAGCCAATGCTCACTTAATCAAAAATGATCTTAGCCACAATATAAGCCCCCATATTACCTCGACTCACCAGAAGTAACCTTGGCTAATCATCAACAGGTAAAGACATCGACCACCATACCACATGTTACCTTACTCATATCATGGTCGTAGCTATCAATGCACACATTCTTAGTCTCATCATAGTTTCAATATCATCAAGTTCTCAAAATTATCACAGTTTTAATGTCATCATGATCTCAATATCATCATAGTTTCAATAATATCAATAAGTTCTCAATATCATCATAGTTTCAAAAGAAGCACCATCTCGATATCAATATCAAATAATCTACACAATCACATGTATCACAATTCCATAATTAATTCAAAAGTCAAGATTTCAGAACATGAATAAGTACTCAATTCAAAACCTCATGATCAAAGCCAATGAGTATACAATTCTATCCCAAAACACTCAATTCCACACATATAGGAGCATACAAGGTTCAATCACAATTAACAAAAGGTTAAAAGTTCACTTGCCTTTAGAAAAGTCTTGAATCAAGTGAAATCCACAACTTTTCTCCTGCCACGATAATCTAAATCACCACAATCTATTCAGATATAGCATCACAATCAGATAATGAATCTAATGACACTAAAATCAATTAATTTAGGTGGAAAGGATAAAATGGTAAAAACTCCCATGATGGAAAAAGTGCCCCAAATCTAAAAATTAATATATAAAAATATTGTCAAAGTAATAAGGACTTCAACGGTAAAAACCGTTTCAAAAAATGGAGTTAAAATGAGGTCAAAATCAGCAATTTAGCATTAGGAATCAATATACAAAAACATCCCTACTTTATACTATTAAAAAGGCCAAATTCTAAGTTCAAAACATAATTTAATCAATTAAAATTGAAGAAATAGGTTAGAAAGTAGTTACCCAATATATTTGCCTTGAAAAAACTTAAAGAATCTCTCGAAAATGAAGCTTAAAATATTGAAAATGTGGAAAAGTAATAAAACTCATCTCTTTAAAAGAACTCACTGATTTAGACGTAATTATGCTCTGTGAACGCAGAGAATTAGTTTGTGAATGCAGAAGCTGCACAAAACCAGAGCTCCCAAATAAGGAGGGTTAGGCGCATGTATTTTCGGAACATAGAAATCACCTCCATGAATGCAGAGGTCAAGGACCTCAACACTTCGGGAATGAGGATGGCATCCCGCGTACGCAAAGCACTGAGATGGCTGCACCAGATTGCAACAAGCACAACATAGGAAAATATGGAAAGGACTCTCAGAATCTGTTTAGATCCCTGTGAACACAAATCAAACAGGGATCCCTACTAAAAAGGACATTTTGGACTCAATGGAACCATTAGAATTCAATTCTAAGGTCTTCTTGACTCGAAATCTAAAAAAGCTTGTTAAAACTAGTTTAGGACTCAAATATAAAAAATAACCTGGGGAACTTTAAAAATTAAAATGAGACCATTTATGGCATTAGTTTTAGCACCCAAAATCACTGAAATTGTTAGAATTTCAATTCGACCTTACAAACTACGAATGTTAACCAAATTCAAACTATGATCCAAAATGAATTGAAAATGCAACTTTGGGCCTAAAATATCCATTTCAACTCTAAATTCAGTTTCATAAGTTCTTCTAAACCAGATTTCGCATTTTGGAGCTGATGGAATTGACAAAATCGCATTTGGACATTTGAAACTCAAGACGACCACAAAATTCAAAATTTTCAACTTTAAGCCTTCAAAAACTCTTTCTTTAGAAAAACACTAGTTTTTTACAAGGTTTGAAAATTTTGACTTTTAGACTCAACCAAAAATGACCCAATGCAATTTTTGGGAAAGGCAAAATGGTAATTTTGTTAAAAATGCCAAAAATGACCTTCGGGGCCATTATAACATCCAATACTAAAAATAATGTTCGTCCTTGAACATGAGATAAGGGACATAATTAAAGGCTAAAATACTGAGGGTATTGGGCATGTACATCTAAATCTTTCTCCCATGTAGCCTCACTCTTGAGCCTATGGCTCTATTAGACCTTCACTGAAGCGATCTCCTTAGTACTCAACTTCCTCACCTTGCTATCTAAAATGGCCAGTGGCTTCTCCTTATAAGTCAAATCTAGGCACAACTCAACTAAATCTAGGGAAATCATATGAGACTCATTCAGAATGTAACACCGCAATGTCAAGACATGAAACACTGGATGAGCTGAAGATATGTTTGGTGGCAAGGCAAGTCTATAAGCCACCTCTCCCACTCTATCAAGGATCTCAAAAAGACCAATACATCTCAGACTGAGCTTTCCCTTCTTCTAGAATCTCATACCCTTCAAGAGTGAGACCTTTAACAATACCATGTCACCAATCTAAACTTCTGTGGTCGAACCCATTTGTCAGCAAAGCTTTTTTGGTGACTCTAGGTGTCATCAACCCACTTTGAATCAACTGCAACCTCTCTAGATCATCTCTCAACATATCTATACCCATGTTCTCCACCGCTACTAAGTCAAACCATCTGATGGGCTATCTATACTTCTGACCATATAAGGCCTCAAAGGGGTCATCTGAATATTGGAATAATAACTGTTGTTGCAACCAAACTCTGCCAAAGCTAAATGTTAATCCCATCTGGCACCAAAATTAATTACACGTGCCTGTAACATATCCTCCAATACCTAAATGGTCCTCTTAGATTTCCCATGGGTATAATTGTTAAAAGTTGTACTCATATCCAAATGAGTATCCAAACTATGTTTTAAGGCCCTCCAAAAATGTGAAGTAAACAATGAAACCATGATCTAACACAATGGAAACCAGGACTCCATGAATCCTCAAAATCTTACAAATGTAGAGCTGGACTAACCTCTCTGTTGTATACTTGACCTTGACCAAAATGAAGTAGGTGAACTTGGTCAATCGATCCACTAATATCCAAATGGAAACAAAACCCCCAACTGTAGGAGGCAACCCAACTATAAATTTCATGGTATCCTTCGTTATGCCATATAACTAGTAATGTTGCCTCAAATCATTGTACATATTTGCTTCCTCTTGATGAATGGAATATCTAGTACAATTAGCCTCCTAAAGCATCAATCTGGTCAAATCACCTACCTTGGGCACACAAATACGACTCTCAATCATCAAAACACCATTAAAATAATGTGTTGCTTCTCTAGCTCTACCTCTAGCCACTTTGGCCCACATGATGCACAACTTCTCACCCTTTATCTGTCTCTCATGAATCTGATCCATCAAAGATGAGCGAGCCTCAATAAGAGCAAGCATCCCACCCCAATCTGCAAGTTGTACTCTCACCAAACCATTGGCTACTCTATGAATATCTCTAGCCAATAGTTGCTCCTTAACCTGAATAGCTGCTAAACTACCCATGCTAGATGCATTACTACTCAATGCATTAGCCACCATATTAGCTTTCCCGAGATAATAAAAAATAATCAAATCATAGTTTCTTAAAAGCTCAATCCATCTTCTTTTCCTAAAATTCTAATCCTACTGGCTAAAAATATATTATAAATATCAATTGTTAGTAAAGATCTCAAAATGGACTTCATATAGATAGTGACACCATAACTTTAACACAAACACAACCGCAACTAACTCCAAATAATAAGTGGGATAATTTTTTCACATCAGCCATCAACTACCTCGAAGCATAAGCAATAACCTTCCTGTCATCACCCAAGCCTAGGGCCTAGACGTGACACGGCAAATGGGGAATCCGAAGGGATCCCAAATAAGCCTTTTAGCATATCATTCACATATCCTTCCTTGCTAAAGCAAAAAATAAATGTCACATGATATAATAAAAGGGAAGAGTGACTAAGGGAAAATATTTGATAATCATAAAAGAATAAAAGAGTCAAGCTCAAAGCATAAGTACATCATAATATCCAACAACACCTCAAACATGGAATGGAGCGGGGGCCAAGAGACTTTTTGGGCTCACCCTCATAGTAATAAGTGTTCAACATAAAGAAGTCTCAAAATAACAAGAGTGTCATAGATAGTGTCCTCGAACTTGAGGACTCATCAAACCTTATCTCCGAAGTACCGAACTAGCCACGTGGAGGATGATCAAAATGTGCTTCGGTCCCTACATGGTGATATCATGTAGGCATAGAGTGTGTGTTAGTACGTTCGAATATACTAAGTATGTGAGAATGCAATGCAATAAGACATAAACGAATATAGTCAAAATGCATAATCATAAGCAATGGATATATAAAATCTCAACATGGCATGCATGATCAATACTTGTAATAAACATACTTGTAAAATATTCAACTTGCATAATACATATTACATGTGTGGGAAGAGACCTTAGCCGACATAGACCAAGTGAGCTACTACTTAGAATCCAAGGCATGTCACCCCCTTGGCAAGGTGATCGATGCATATCACACCCTCGATAAGGCGATCAAGGCATGTCACTCCCTCGACAAAGTGTTGTCAACTTGCCATGGTAGCCATAAAATAAATAGTCTGAGGCATGTCACCCCCTTGTCAAGGTGATTGAGGCATGTCACCCCCTCAACAAGGTGTTATATAACTAGATGGATCCACTAGAATTCCACAAGAGAGATCATGTATAATCCTATGGAGGTACATTGTTTTAGAGACTAAGACTTTATATAAGGACCCCTTGAGTCAAGCCCCTATCTTAAGCCTCAATCTGTGCTAAATCTAATCCTACGAAATACTTGAAATAATCATACTTGAGTTATAACATGAATAACTTGTAAGAGACATGATAACATAAGTTGAATAGGATTATACAGAAATGGCGAAATACTTGAAATAATCATACTTGAGTTATAACATGAATAACTTGTAAGAGACATGATAACATAAGTTGAATAGCTCATAAACATACTTGACCTCTAATAGTGAGCCTAACTTGAACATAAGAATAGATAACAGTCATACATGATCCCTTGCTTTAACATGAATGGTCACAAGAGGTAAAAACATCTTGAAATAAGGCTTAACTTGATACTTGCAAAATCATACATACTTTTCATGAATTTAATACATTCTTGAAAGCCCTTAATAATCACGAAGTCACTTGACTCATAAATCATATAATAGATCTTCAATAACTTGAGAATTCTTGCTATGTCATTTTATCTAACACTTGGTGGGCTCATAATACTTGTTAAAAATCATGCAATTCAAGAGTGAAAGAATATGAGTAAACTCAATGCAAATCAACCCACCAACATATAGTAAAACTCTCATGTAGGGTACCTTGAAATCCATCCTCAAAACTCATAATAGATCATAGTTCATAGTCCGAACATGCATAGTCTCAATAGACAAAAATCCATTCATGATATAAGCTTGAAATAGATAATCATGCATAATAAATCAATATTTCATAAACCCAAACATAATTTATACTCATGATCCATAATAAGAGATACTCATAGGTAATACAACTTGAAAACATGCAATGTTCATGAAAAAGGGAAGGTTGGGCTCCATGGGTAAAGGGATGCAAATAATGAAACCCACATATCTCAAACATGGATTTTCTTGAGATGAGCTTGAAGAAAACTTAGAGCTTGAAGTGAATCCTTGAGTTCCAAAGTTGAGCTTGAAATTCTTGAATTTGGAAAGAGATATTTGATTAAGTTTTGGAGAGGTTTTTGTGAGTGTTTGGAGTAATATTGAGTTAAAAATGGCTAAGAATAGGTGAATTCACATTTTAGTGGGCATGGGCCTATGACTCCAAAATCCTTGGGCGCATAAGAAAAATCAAGGAAAATTTTGTACTGGTATGCATCTAGTCTGCAACACGGACCAAACACGAAGGAGATTTTTACACTACTCTACACCCCTGATGCATCATGGCCAGGAAACGGATGCTCTCTAGAAATCAAAAATTAGAAAAAGTTATTTTTAGCTACATGTCTTTTAAAATCTGAGTTATACCCATTTTCCACCAAATTTTTCCCTCTAATCAAGAATATGAAGTATGATTTTTGATATCATGCAAAGATTTTGAGATATATGGAGATTATGATTATGGGCATTTCTGAAGCACATTTTGGGGCATTACACTTCCCTTTCTACATCAACACACCACCTTACCCCACTCCTGAAGCACTAGAATAAATGGTGAAATCAACATCCTCATCCAGCAATGACAAAATAGGAGTTGTAGTCAATAATAACTTAACTTTTGGAAGCTGATGTGCAGTAAAAATATGACATATTTGGTGCCTAAAAATGAGATTTTGTGTGTTTGAAAATGCAACTTTTTATGGTTTTATGTGTTTTTGTGTTTATTTTTGCAGAAAATACAGATTCGCCTAATTTTGGAAAAAGTTACAGATTTTGTAGGTTTTGAGGATCTACGGGACCCACTACAAGCCGTAACCCAAGCTACAAGTCTTTGGGGATGATCATAGTAATTAACAGTTTCCAAAACTAAAATCTGATTAGAAAGTTCAGTCATACGAGCTCAAGATACAAGTCATAGCCCTTACTACGACTCGTAGAAGGGGTCTCAAAGCAATTAACAGTGTTGATTAAAATCAGACCAAGAAATGCACAGGTGGACTATGAAAAGGTACTACGAGTCGTATATCAGACTACAACTCATAGACGTGGATCGTAGCAGTGTAGTCCAAAATGCCAAGTGTTGACTACGAAAGACTAATTACGGCTCTTAGGTCACCCTACGAGCCGTAGCAGATGTAGGCCATATCTTATAATTATTTTAAGGATATTTTTAGTAAATACTATAAATAGTATAGGTTAGGGTTTAAGAATCAGTTTTTCGAGGAAATTTTCATTGTTCTTAGAAAATTGTTCATAGCATAGGGTTTTATAGAAAAATTTTAGGGTTTTACTTTGACACTCAAGTTTGGAGATTGGAATACTAGTAGATTAATTTCATTGTTCAAGCTTGTGAATCCAAATTAAAATGTGGTTTTACTGTTCATTCATTCTTCTTGGGTAATTTCTCAACTATGTTTATTTCATTTATTATTTGTTTTCTTGCGTAAGTTATGAGTAGCTAAACACCTACAACTTGGGGTTGTGGGAACAATGAGTAGCTAGCTTAATAACCTGGGTTATTTGAACTTCTTGAGTTAGGTATTTACATGTATTATCCATTTTCCATCATTTTGCTTATTGTTTAATAGTAGCCAACATTAAACCCCGCCTAGTGTTATGATTGCGATCAAGGTAGTGATGAATAGGAAAAGGAAATGGGTGATAAGATTCGATTGATGTGTTCTCATCTAATCAACCAACCCTAGCCTATGAGAGATTGACTGGGATAATAGGTAATAAATAGTTGGCACACTAAGGTAGCTGGCTAAATGCCATAGTAAAATTTGACCTTCACCTTTGCCCAAGGTAAGAAGAACTTCAGTTATCATCCTGCATAAAATTTCCTAATTAAGGTTGTCATATCTGGGGTGTTTGAGTTGGTGAGTCATGGGGAACACAATTTCCCAAGTTTCTCTCCAATTTGATTATCTCTTCGCTTTAATAAGATAGTCTTAGTTATCACCAATCATTGCAACCCCCCATTTTTGAGAATAGAGTAATTTAATGCTTGAAATGATTATTGGTGAGTCAAGGTGGAAAAACCCCGTATTCCTTGGGATTTGACCCTAAACTGTGGTTGGGTTTTCTGTGGTTGGGTTTTATATTTGATAACGATCGCTTTATCCTAAAAGTGAGACGTACCATTTGAGCGTGATCAAAATTAATGGCACCGTTCCTAAGGAATACGATGATGTTTTGACTTGATTTCACTAGTAGTTATTTCAAGTGTTGATTGCTTATTTTACTTTTGTTTATGTTTTTGTTGTTTAGTTTCCTTTACAAGGTACACTAGGTGTATGCCTAACACAAGGAGCAAAGGCGGACCCTTAGCTCCAATTAATCTTGAGATACAATGTGTTGTAGGGAGAATAGCCCAAGTAAACATGGATATTGCAGTTGATGAAGCCATAGATTGAAATGGTGATGATGTGGATAGAGAGGAGAATCCACCGCCAAGGGAAAATAGACCATTCCATAGGGATTTCAACAAAAATGCACATGGTTGGAATCAATGTCAGTTGAACCCTATGGCCATGGATGTTATAGGTGCTATATTGTTGCCACTACTACCGATCGATAATAAGCTCACAATGACAAATGGATTATTTGGAGATTATGATT